>CAUYQV010122160.1:0-34921 GCA_963574575.1 Galagoides demidoff
GCCTGTGGTCCCAGCTACTTGGGAGGCGGAGGCAGGAGACTCGCTTGAGCCCAGGAGTTGGAGGTTGCTATGAGCTGTGACGCCATGGCACTCTACCCAGGGGGATAGCTTGAGGCTCCATCTCAAAAAAAAAAAAAAAAACATTGAGGGTGGCACCTGTGGCTCAAAGGAGTAGGGCCAGGCCCCATATGCCAGAGGTGGCAGGTTCAAACCCAGCCCCAGCCAAAAGCTGCAAAAATAAATAAATAAATAAAATAAGTGAGACTCTTTCCCTATACCGAATAAAAAAATTAACTCATAATAGATAAAAGCCATAAAAATTTGAGCTAAAACTATACTACAGCAAACAGACAATCTTCAGAAGGGGAAAATATATATGTATATTATGAATCAAACAAAAGTTTGATAACTAGAATCTACAGAGAACTCAAATTAATCAATGAAAATAGACCCCAAAATCTCATATATCATATATCACTGGGCAAGAGATATGAATAGAATTGTGTCTAAAGAAGACAGACAGGATGGCACCTGTGGCTGAGTGGTAGAGCACTAGCCCCATATACCAAGGGTGGTGGGTTCAAACCCGGCCCCGGCCAAGCCATGACAAAAAAATAGCCAGACGTTGTGACAGGTACCTGTAGTCCAAGGCTGAGGCAAGAGATTCGCCTAAATCCAGGAGTTGGAGGTTACTGTGAGCTGTGATGTCACAGCACTCTACTAAGGGTGACAAAGTGCGACTCTGTCTCAAAAAAGAAAAAAACAAGAAAAAAAAGACAAATGGCTAACAAACGTGTGAAAAAATGCTCATCATCCCTAATCATCAGAGAAGTGCAAATAAAAACCATCCTGAGATATCACCTAACCCCAGTGAGAATGGCCCATATTACAAAATCTCAAAGCTGCAGATGCTGCATGGATGTGAAGAGAAGGAAACATTTTTACACTGCTGGTAGAACTGCAAACTAATACAGCCCTTTTGGAAGGAAGTATGGAGAATCCTCAAAGAACTCAAATTAGACCTCCCATTTTATCCTGCAATCCCATTACTAGGCATCTACCCAGCAGAAAAATAATCCTCATATCATAAGAACATTTGCACTAGACTGTTTATCACAGCTCAATTTACAATCTCCAAAATGTGGAAATAGCCTTTATGCCCACGAACCTAGGAATGGATTAACAGGCTGTGGTATATGTATACCATTGAATACTATTCAGCCATTACAAAAGATAGAGACTTGGGTGGCACTTGTGGCTCAGTGAGTAGAGCACTAGCCGCATATACTGAGGAGGTAGGTTGAGACCCAGCCCCGGCCAAACCACAACAAAAAAATAGTTGGGCATTGTGGCGGGCACCTGCAGTCCCAGCTATTCAGGAGGTTGAGGCAAGAGAATCGCCTAAGCCCAAGAGCTGGAGGTTGCTGTGAGCTGTGATGTCACAGCACTCAACCGAGGGTGACCAAGTGAGACTCTGTCTCTTAAAAAAAAATGGACAGACATCAGACAATACTATAAATCCATAGTGATCAAAACAGCATGGTATTGGCACAAAAACAGAGAGGTAGATGTATGGAATGGAATAGAGAACCAAAGATGAACCCAGCTACTTACCATTATCTGATCTTTGACAAGTCAATTAAAAACATTGAGTGCAGAAAAGATTCCCTATTTAACAAACGGTGCTGGGTGAACTGGCTGGCAATCTGCAGAAGACTGAAACTGGATCCACACCTTTCACCACTAACTAAGATTGACTCTCACTGGATTAAAGATTTAAACTCAAGAAATGTAACTATAAAAATACTAGAAGAAAGTGTAGGGAGAACACTTGAAGAAATCGGCCTGGGTGAAAATTTTATGAAGAGGACCCCCGCCCCGGGGCAACTGAAGCAACATCAAAAATACATTACTGGGACCTGATCAAATTAAAAAGTTTCTTCACAGCCAAAAGCACAGTAAGTAAAGCAAGTAGACAGCCCTCAGAATGGGAGAAGATATTTGCTGATTATGTCTCCACCAAAGGTTTAATAACCAGAATCTACAGAGAACTCAAACATATTAGCAATAAGAGAACAAGTCATCCCCTATCTGGGTGGGCAAGGGACTTGAAAAGAAATTTCTCTGAAGAAGACAGGCTCATGGCCTACAAACACATGAAAAAATGCTCACCATCCTTAATCATCAGAGAAATGCAAATCAAAACTACTTTGAGATATCATCTAACACCATTAAGATTAGCCCATATCCCAAAATCCCAAAGTCACAGATGTTGGCGTGGTTGTGGAGAAAAGGGAACACTTCTACACTGCTGGTAGGATTGCAAACTAATACTTTCCTTTTGGAAAGACATCTGGAGAACACTTAAAGAACTAAACATAGATCTGCCATTTGAACCTATAATTCTTCTATTAGGTATATATACAGAAGACCAAAAATCATACTATAATAAAGATATTTGTATCAGAATGTTCATTGCAGCCCAATTCATAATTACTAGGTCATAGAAGAATCCCAAGAGCCCATCGATCCATGAATGGATCAATAAATTGTGGTATATGTACACCATGGAATACTATGCAACCATTAAGAAAGATGGAGACTTTACCTCCTTCATGTTTACATGGATGGAGCTGGAAAATATTCTTAATAAAGTATCCCAAGAATGGAAGAAAAAGTATCCAATTTTAGCCCAGGAACATGGGGAGAGGGAGGGGAGCGAAGGAGGGAGGGTGAGTGGAGGGAGGATGATTGGCGGGATCATGCCTATGGCTCATCCTATAAGGGTACATGTGAATCTCTCTAAATGTAGAATATAAATGTCTCAACACAATAACTAAGAAAAAGACATGAAGGCTATGTTAACCAGTTGTATGAAAGTACTTCAAATTGTATACAGAAACAGTACACTGTACCCCATGATAGTATTAATGTATACTGTTATGATTTAATAAAAAATAAATAAATAAAAAATGGAGACCTAATATCTATTCTATTAACCTGGATGGAGGTGGAATATATTCTTCTTAGTAAAGCATCGCAAGAATGGAGAAGCAAGAATCCAATGTACTCTATTCTAATATAAAGGCATTAAGTGAGCCAATACAAGTGGGGTGGGGGGGTTAGGGGAATGAGCAACTAGAGAGAGGTGAAGGGGTCATGGTGTATGGCACACCTTTTGGGGACAGGACTTTATCTAACAAATGCAATCAGTGTAACCTAATTCTTTGTGCCAGTAAATATCAAACAATAAAAAAGAAAATAAATTCTAAAAAAGAGCTAAAATTATGATAGTTTTAGAAGAAAAGACGGAAAAATCTTCATGACAATGGAGTTGACAGTAATTTCTTGGATATAACACCAAACCAGGAGAAACAAAAGAATAAATAAGAAAACTGGACTTCATCAAAATTGAAAACTTTTGTGTACATGTCAAAGGGGACTACCAACACAGTAAAAAGGCACTCACAGGAGAAAATATTCCCCAATCACCTATCTGAGAAAGGATTAATGTCCATAAAATATAGGGAACCCCTAAAACTCAGCAAGAATAAACAACCCAAGAGAAAAATGGGCAAACTATTTGAATAGACATTTCTTCAAAGATATACAAATAAGCAATAAGAACATGAAAAGTTGTTCAACATCATTAACCATTAGAGTAATGCAAACCAAGCCCACAATGCAACACTACTTCACACATATTAGGATATCTATACAAAATAAGGAAGAAAGAAAGAAAAATAACAAGTATTACAAAGATTTAAGAAATCAAAACCTTTGTCACTGGCTGAGGTCTGTCTGCTGTCCCATCCTTTACCTGAGGTGAGAATGTAAATGGTCACTATACAAAATAGTTTGGGTAGTTCCTCAAAAAATCAAACATACAATTATTGTAAAATCCAGCAATTCCTCTGCTAAGTGTATACCCAAACAATTACAAAGCAAGACTGAAATACTTACATACCAATGATTACAGCAGCATGATTCAAACTAGCTAGAAGGCAGAAACAACTAGAAGTCCAATAACAAATAATTGGATAAACAAAATATAATGTACACATATAATGTAATATATGCCTTAGAAATAAATAGCTAATATAAATTAGCTTTTTAAAATAAGTAAAAAGGGATGAAATTCTAATACATGTATAATATTGATAAACACTTAAAACATAATGCTAAGTGATAAAAGCCAGATACAAAAGTACAATTATTGTATGATTCCACTTACATGAAGTCCCTAGGATAGACAAATTCACAGAAACAGACAGTAGAATAAGGCTGGGTGCGGTGGCTCACACCTATAATTCTAACACTCTGGGAAGCCAAGGTGGGTGGATTGCCTGAACTCAGGATTTTGAGATCAGCTTGAGCAAGTGCAATATCCTATCTCTTAAAATAGCTGGGAATTGTGGTGGATGCCTAGAGTCCAAGCTACACAAGGAGGCTGAGGGAGGTTGTTATAAGCCATAACGCCTTGGCATTCTACCAAGGGTAGCAAAGTGAGATTCTATCCCAAATAAAAGGAGAAAAAAGGAAAGAAATTAAGTAGAAGAGAGGGTAGCATGAATTGAGAGGACAGAAGAGTAAAGAATTATTTAATAGGCACAGGCACATAGTTTCTGGTTTTTTATTATTTTATTATTTTATTTATTTTTGAGACAGAGTCTCACTTTGTCATCCTCAGTAGAGTACTGTGGCATCACAGCTCACAGCAACCTCAAACTATTGGGCTCAAGCGATCCTCTTGCCTTAGCCTCCCTGGTAGCTGAGACTACAGGTTTCCACCACAATGTCTGGCTATTTTTTAGAGACGGGGTCCTGCTCTTGCTCAGGCTGGCCTTGAACTCCTGAGCTCAGGCAATCTATTTTCCTTGGCCTCCCAAAGTCCTAGGATTACAGGAGTGAGACACTGTGCCTGGCTATTCACTTACTTTTTTTTTTTTTGAGATAATTTCAGTGTAGCTGAATAGTGTAGATAATATGCATAACACAATGGCAAGTACTTATGTATCTAAATCTAGAAAAAATATATCATGAAAATACAATATGAAAGGTAAATGGTACACCTGTATAGGACAGTTCCATTATAATCATATGGAACAACCACCATCTATCTGTTATTGACAGAACGGTAAGCATGGGGCACATGACTGCATTAAAAAAATAAAATACAAAAAGCTGGGCACGGTGGCTCGTACCTGTAATCCTACCACTCTGGGAAGTTGAGGCAAGTGTAATGCCTGAGCTCAGGAGTTATCAAGATCAGCCCAAACAAGAACGAGACCCCGTCTCCTTTATGAAAAACTAGCCGGGCATGGTGGTGCACATCTGTAGTCCCAGCTCCTCTGGAGGCTGAAGCAGGAAAATCACTTGAGCCTAAGAGTTTAAGGTTGCTGTGAGTTATAATGACACCATGGCACTTAAAAATAAATTAAGAAATAATAAAAAATTTAAAAAACAAAAAGAGACAAGTATTGAATAAGAGACCCTGACAGAAACTATTAGGGAACTCTATCAGCTGGAGAACACAGGAACCCAAGGACAGACATTAACCATATTTCTCTGGGTTACATTGTGGCCTCATAAATCCAAGTCTAGGTGCTGGGGAAGTCAGCAGTCTGTAGTCACTGAAGAACACCAAAAAAGGACCTATGCCTAATCTCTCAAACTCAAAAACCAAAAAAGGGATAGCCTAGCAGAACAGAAAACTTAGGGTATTTTTAAATTTCATGTTAATGTGACAGTACAAAGACATCACAAAGTTTGCATTTGTTAGGTAAAGTCCCTCTTATAATTGTGCTCTACTCCCAAGAGGTGTGCCATACACCCTAACATTAATTATGCCCATTAAGTGGGAGCTCACCCATCCCCTCTCCTTCCTACCTTCTCCCTTTCCTCTCACCTTGAATTGATTGAGTTTTTCTCTTATGTGGGCAAGTATTAGATTGTATAAGGACAGAAAACTTTTAGACAATAGAAGAAACTCATGTCAACTTCTGCCAGCAAAGACCAAATAGAGAGCCTGGAACATGGTGTGACAACCGCATCATATTACCATGGTGTTATCACAGACCAAGTGGCACTTTCAATTCCTACCCAGCAAGAGTAAGTTGGCAAGTGGGAATCACAGAGGAGCCCTGGACTTCCACATTCAACTGCACCAATGTGTGCCCAACATTCTTGCCACTAGAGTTATGCCAGAGGAGGCCTAGTAGAGAGCAAAGACTGAACTTCCATACCTGAATGATATGCCCATCAATTCCAACACAATGTAAACGGAAGCTACATGAATATGAAGTACTCCTGCCCCTCTCAGAAAAGATGCTACTAGTGAGAGCCTCATGGCATGGGGGGGTTGCATACCCACTTCTACTCACCAGAAAGGAGAAAGTATCCTGGCCACAAAAGAGGAGTGGGGAACCTAAACTTCTACTCCCAATTTCCACTCCCAATATAGTACTGCATTAACAAAGAAGCAAAATCAAAGACACTTTGCTAAAACTCAAGATAAGATCCAAATTATCATTAACACAATACCCAAAATGTCTAGACTTCAAATAAAAGTCACTTATAACACCAAAAATCAGAAACACCTCAAGATATATGAGAAAAGACAATCAAAAGGCACACAGAGATGATACAGATACTACAATTATCTTAAAATTAGCGTAAATTGGCAATCAAAAAATAAAGAAATACAGCCCGGTGTGGTGACTCATGCCTATCTATAATCTCAGCACTTTGGAAGGCCAAGGCACCCTGGAGGCCAAGAGTTTGAGATCAGCATGGGCAACATAGCAAGTTCCCATGTCTACAAAAAAAAATTATTCCTTTTTTGACCCAGAGTCTCAGTAAGTCACCCTTGGTACAGTGCTGTGATGTCACAGCTCACAGCAACTTCAACTCTTGGGCTTAAGCAATTCTCTTGCCTCAGTCTCCCAAGTAGCTGGGATGACAGGTGTCCACTACAATGCCTGGCTACTTTTTTGTTGTAGCTGTTATTATTGTTTAGAAGGCCTGGACTGGATTCAAACCCACCAGTTCTGTTGTATTTGGTTGGCACCCTAATCACTGATCAATGGGCATTGAGGCTTTGGACTTGCATATATTAAAGCACCCTTGCATCCCTTGGTTGAAACTTACTTGATCCTGATAAAGGATTTTTTTTTTAATGTGTAGCTATAATCTGTTGGCCAGGATTTTATTGAGAATTTTTGCCTGTATATTCATTAGGGAAATTGATCTGAAATTCTCCTTTTTAGTTGGGTCTTTTGCTGATTCTGGGATTAGGGTGATGTTTGCTTCATAGAACGTGTTGGGGAAGATTACTTCCTCCTAAATTTTTTGGAATAGTTTCTGGTGTATGGGTATAAGCTCATCTTTGAAGGTTTAATAGAATACTGGTGTGAAGTAATCTGGACCAGAGCTTTATTTAATTGGGAGATTTTTTATTGTTTCTTCAAACATTGTTCTAGAAATCAGTCTGTTCAACAGATCTATTTCTTCTTGATTAAGTCTAGGGAGAAGGTGTAGATTCCAGGTATTGTATTTCCTCCACATTGTCCAATATCTAGGCATAGAGTTTCTTGTAGTACTCAGAGACAATTATTGTATCTCTGTGCTATCTGTAGTTATTTCCCCTTTATACTTTCCGATCAAATTTGTTTGAGATTTTAATTTTCTGTTTGTACCTAGATTAACAGTTTATTGATTTTATTTTTTAAACAAACTTTTTGTTTCATTAATTCTGTGAATGATTCTTTTTTTATTAAATCATAGCTGTGTACATTAATGCAATCATGGGGTACAATATACTGATTTTATATACCATTTGAAATATTTTGATAAAACTGGTAACATAGCCTTCACTGCATTTTCTTAGTTATTGTTTTAAGACATTTAACCACTACACTTAGTAAGTTTAACATGTACCCTTGTAAAATGCACTGTAGGCATGCTCACACCAATTTCCCTTCCTCCACCCAAAGACACCCCCCTCCCTTTCTCTCCCTTCTCCTCCCACCCCCTCTTCCTGGGCAATAGTTGGGTTATAGACTTCATATGAAAGCTATAAATTGGTTTCATAGTAGGGCTGAGTACATTGGATACTTTTTCTTCCATTCTTGAGATACTATGCTAAGAAGAATATGTTCCAGCTCCACCCATGTAAACATGAAAGAGGTAAAGTCTCCATATTTTTTAAGACTGCATTATATTCCAAAGTGTACATATACCAAAATTTATTAATCCATTCATGAGTCGATGGGCACTTGGGCTTCTTCCATGACATAGCAATTATGAATTGGGCTGCAATAAATAATCTGGTACAAATATCTTTGTTATGATGTGATTTTTGGTCTTCTGGATATATACCTAGTAGAGGAATCATAGGATTAAATGGCAGGTCTATTTTTAGATCCCTGAGTGTTCTCCAAACATCTTTTTTAAAAAAACATATTAGTTTACATTCCCACCACCAGTGTAGAAGTGTTCCCTTTTCTCCACATCCATGCCAACATCTCTAGTTTGGGGATTTTGTGATGTAGGATAATCTTACTGAAGTTAGATGATATCTCAAAGTAGTTTTGATTTGCATTTCTCTGATGATTAAGGATGATGAGCATTTTTTCATATGTCTGTAGGCCATGCACTTATCTTCTTCAGAGAAGTTTCTCTTCAAGTCCCTTGCCCACCCTGAGATGGATCACTTGTTCTTTTCTTGCTAATATGTTTGAGCTCTCTGTGGATTCTAGTTATTAAACCTTTGTTGGAGACATAACCTGCAAATATCTTCTCCCAATCAGAGGGCTATCTGCTTGCTTTACTTGCTGTATTTTTGGCTGTTCAGAAGCTTTTTAGTTTAATCATATCTCAGTAATGTGTTTTTGGTGTTGTTCCAATTGCCAGGGAGGTCTTCCTCATAAAATATTCACCCAGGCCAATTGCTTCAAGTGTTTTCCCTGCATGTTCATCTACTATTTATATAGTTTCATTTCTTCAGTTTAAATCTTTAATCCAGGGAGAGTCTATCTTAGTTAATGGTGAAAGATGTGGGTGCTGTTTCAGTCTTCTGCAGGTTGCCAGCCAGTTCACCGAGCACTATTTGTTAAATAGGGAATCTTTCCTGCACTGAATGTTTTTATTTGGCTTATCAAAGATCAAATAATGGTAAGTAGTTGGGTTCATGTCTTGGTTTTCTATTTTGTTCCATACATTTACTTCTCTGTTTTTGTGACAGTACCGTGCAGTTTTGATCACTATCAATTTATAGTATAATCTGTGGTCTAGTAGCGTGATTCCTACTGATTTGTTTTTATTTCTGAGTAATGTCTTGTCTATTTGAGGTTTTTTCTGATTCCATATAAAATGAAGCATTATTTTTTCAAGATCTTTAATATATGACAGTGGAGCTTTAATAGGGATTGCGTTAAAATTGTATATTGCTTTGGGTAATATGGACATTTTAACAATGTTGATTCTTTCCAGCAATGAGAGTGGTATGTTTTTCCATTTGTTAACATCTTCAGCTGTTTCTTTTTTTTTTAATAAAACATTAAAGACCATTATTTTCTTTCATTCCAAGTTCAAGTATTCAGCATTTCTCACAAGTGGTACATAATAGTCATTAAATAGGAATTCCTTCATTTGGAATGATTTTCTTTTTTTCTTTCCTTCCCCCCACAATTTTATTTATTTTTTATTAAATCATAACTTTGCACATTGATGCATTTATGGGGTTCAGGGTATGGCTTCAATATACATGGGAAATGCTTACACTGAACTAAGTAACACATCCATCATAATTATACTCATTTCTTAATAGTTTTTAAATGTACTATTACATCATGCACATTAGGTGAAGTCCCCCCAAACTATTTCTTTTCTTAGAGTTTCATAGTTCCCTTTATAGAGATCTTTCATGTCCTTTGTTAGGTAAACTCCCAAATATTTCATCTTCTTTGGCACTACTGTGAACGGAATACAGTCCTTGACTGTTTTTCAGCATGACTATTATTGGTATATATAAAGGCTGAAGATTTACAAGTGTTGATTTTGTAACCTGAGATGCTGCTTTATTCCTTGATCACTTCTAAGAGTTTTTTAGTAGAATCCCTGGTGTTTTCCAGATATACAATCATATCATCTGAAAAGAGTGAAAGTTTTATCTCCTCTGACCCTACGTGGATACCCTTGATCACCTTTTCTTCCCTAATTGTGATGGCTAAGACTTCCATTACAATGTTGAAAAGTGGTGGAGACAATGGGCAACCTTGACTGGTTCCTGATCTAAGTGGAAATGAATTAAATTTTACTCCATTCAATAAGATATTGGCTGTGGGTTTGCTGTAGATGGCCTCTATCAGTTTACGTCCCTTCTATACCAATTTTCTTAAGTTTTCTGATCAGGAAAGGATGCAGGATATTATCAAAAGCTTTTTCTGCATCAATTGAGAGAATCATATAGTCTTTATTTTTATATTTGTTTATGTGATGAATTATATTTCTAGATTTATGTATGTTAAACCAGCCTCGAGACCCTGGGATAAAACCCACTGGGTCATGGTATGTAATTTGTTTGATGGGTTGCTGGATTCTGTTTGCTAGAATCTTGTTGTATATTTTTACATCATTATTTTTTAGTAATATTGGTCTATAATTTTCTTTTCTTGTTGGGTCTTTTCCTGGCTTGGGGATCAAGGTAATGTTTGCTTCATAGAATGTGCTGGGTACAATTCCTTCTTTTTCTGTATTTTGGAGAAGGTTGAGTAACATAGGTATTAGTTCCTCTTTAACGGTTTGGTAGAATTCTGATGTGAAGCCATCTGCTCCCTGGCTTTTCCTCTTAGGGAGATTTTATATAGTTGATGCTATTTCAGAACTCTATAAAGGCCTGTTCAACATTTCCACTTCATTCTGGCTAAGTCTAGGAAGTTGGCATGCTTCCAAGTATTGGTCTATTTCCTTCAAATTTTCATATTTCTGACAACAAAGTTTCTTGTAATATTCCTTCAGGATTTCTTGAATTTATGAGAAGTCTGTTACTTCCTCTTTGCTATTTATTATTGATGAAATTAGTGATTTTACTCTTTTTTTTTTCCTGGTTAGGTTAGCCAAAGGTTTATCTATTTTATTGACCTTTACAAAAGAAAACAAATTTTTGATTTATTGATCTATTATATAATCCTTTTGTTTTCTATTTCATTTAATTCTGCTCTAATTTTGGTTATTTCTTTTCTTCTGCTGGGTTTGGGATTGGAATGTTCCTTTTCCAGTTGTTTGACACATCCCATTAAGATGTTAACTTCCTCTCTTTCCGTTATCTAGAGGAAGGCTTGTAGTGCTATAAATTTCCCACTTAGGACTGCATTTGTGGTATCCCAGAGGTTCTGGTAATTCATGTCTTCAGTATCATTTTGTTGCATAAATTTCATAATTTCCCTCTTAATCTCACCTATGACCCAGCTATCATTCAGTAAAAGGTTATTTCGTTTCCATGTTTTTGTATGAGTATGCAGATTCCTGTTGTTACTGAGTTCAACTTTTATTCCATGATGGTCCAAGAAGATGAAAGAAATGATTTCTATTTATTTAAATTCGCTGAGGTTAGACTTGTGACCTAAGATATAATCAATTGTGGAGGATGTTCCATGGGCTGATGAGAAGAATGCATATTCAATTTTGTTAGAAGGAAATGTTCTGTGGATGTCTGGTAAATCCAATTGTTGAACAGTTACATTTAAGTCTAAAATTTCTTTGCTGAGTTTAATGGAGGATCCATCCAACAGTGCCAAAGCAGTGTTAAAATCTCCGACTATCATGGTGCTGGAGGAAATCAAGTTGTTCATTTCTGTTAGAGTCTCTCTTATAAATTGAGGAGCATTCTGGTTGGGTGTATAAATATTAATAATTGAAATCTCATCATATTGAGTATTACCCTTAACAAATATAAAGTGAGCATCCTTATCCTTGCTTACTTTTGTTGGTTTAAAGCCTATTGTATCTGTGAATAAAATTACAACACCTGCTTTTTCTACTTTCGATTTGCCTGGAATACAGATGACCATCCTGTCATCCTGAGTCTATATTTATCTTTTAAGGTAAGATGAGATTTTTGTATGCAGCAGATATCTGGCCAGAGTTTTTGTATCCAGTCAGCCAACCAGTGCCTTTTTAGAGGACAATTTTAGCCATTCACATTAATTGAGAATATTAATAAGCCTAGTAGAATTTGGGGTATTGAGTTTTTGAAAATCCAGTGGATATTTTTAATCCTTTTACCACTGAGGAAGTGGAGATTTGAGCAAACATTTCTGAGTGAGTTTACTTTGGTGGTAGAAGATTGTGCTGGTAATTATGGAAGATAGGTCTGAGAACGTCCTGGAGAGCTGGTTTAGTTGTGACTAATTTCTTCAACTTGTGAATGTCATTAAAGTATTTAATTTCTCCATCATAAATGAAACTCAGTTTAGTTAAATATAGGATCCTGGGCTGAAAATTATTTTGTTTTAGGAGATTAAAAGTCGATGACCACCCTCTTCTAGCTTGAAAGTTTTCAGCAGAGAGATCTGCAGTCATTCTAATATTCTTCCGCTTGTAGATTATGGTTTTCTTACATCTGGCTGCTTGCAGAATTTTCTCCTTCATATAATTTTGGTGAAGTTAATTATAATGTGTCTGGGAGATGCTTTATTTGGGTTGAGTTGTCCTGGGGTTCTGAAACCATCTGTTATCTGAATTTCAGAATCTCTTGACGTGTCTGGGAAGTTCTCTTTGATTGTCTCATAGAATAAAGCATCAGGGCCTTTCGAAGACACTTTGTTGCCTTCAGGAATTCCTATAAGGCAAATATTAGTTTTCTTTGAATTATCCCAGAGCTCTTTGAGAGAGTGATCCATTTTTGCTCTGCACTTCTCTTCCTCTTTGAGCATTTGGGAGCATTCAAAAGCTTTGTCTTCAATGTCAGAAATCATTTCTTCTGTCTGCTCCATTCTGTTACTGAAAAATTCAACTGTATTTCTCAGATCTTTGAGGCCTGCAAGTTCTTGTCTCAATGTGTCAAATCTTTGGTGATTTTTCTTGTTAAATTCATTGAATTCTTGAGACAACTTTTGAAATGCTCCTTGAATTTCTACTTCCAACTTTACCTCCATTCTATTAATCTTATTTGCCATCTGAATTCTGAATTCAATTTCTGACATCTCAGCCATTTGTTTATGAATATGATCTCCTGGTGTGTCCACCATGTCGTTCCTTGCCAGAGTTGACCTACTCTGATTATTCATGGTGCTAGAGTTTTTCCACTGATTCCACCCATGATTATTTTACACCATTTAGCCAGATGAGCAGATACGGTGAAGTTGGGTTGGGGGCTCCCGGAGTAGGGATTAACCAGCCCTTTGCCCAAGAGCTGGCACTGGTGTCTGTACCTTTTCTCCTAGAGCTTTGCAAAGGACCCATACAGTGCTACAGCCTGAGACACCAGGGACCTGCTTGGTGTGGTGGGGCTAAGTGGCTCTGTCTTGTTTTCAACTGGTCTCTGTCCAATCCTCAAGAATCAGTAACTCTGATTTGACGTCTCAGCTATGGAGAAATACCAGCAACTAAGTCACCCCACCCCACTCCATGGGCAACAACTGGGAAAGGAAAATCAAACCTTCCCACAACCACACACCCAGGGTACCACTTTGGATAGTTTTCAGGTGGTTGGCCCAGTTTAAGAGGTCCAAACCAATTTTCCCAGTCAGCACCTGTCACATGGGAGAGTTCAAAATGTCTCTGGCAACTAAATAGCAGAGGTCTGCTGGAAGCTTGAGTATGATTCTCTCCAGTGCTCCATGAGGTCAGAAAAACCCACCCAGAAAATGAATTAGTCCAGGAAGATTGATGCCTCCTTCCCTACCTTGCACCTCTGTCACACCCAGTCACTGGTACCCTACAGGGCTGTGACCAAGTTCCCTCCAATGCGCAGATGCTCCAGGGGTTTGCACCTGCCTGAGTCACAGGGAGATCTCTATCTCCTTGGCCAGCCTGCTGATCTCTGCCACCATCCAACAGGGGGAGCTGAGGGCTGACAAAGTTGGGTGCTTAATGTAAGCTGGGGTGGTTCACTCAGTTCCAGCCCCACCCCTGAATGATGTTACTGATACTTATATTTTGGCAGAAATTGTTTCTGTTCTGACTATATTCTCCTGCGGACCAGGTGCTCAGTCAGAAACTGTGACTCAGCCCTGTTCTGTGCTGCTGCCCAGAGCTGGCATGTCTGTCTCTGTTGCTGTGTGTGTTGGGGCAGGCACGGTTAGAGCTCACAGTCAGCTGTCAGTTTCTGCCTCTCCCCACCTGCTTTTGTCTCAGCTATGATCCCCAGATGGTCATGTGCTTCTTAGGCTCACTAAAGCAGTCCTTCTGGCTCAGCCCTCCCCTGGGAATATGTTGTGTCTGTGCACGTATTCTAGACTCTGTCCCTCCTGCAGCATGCCCAGGCAGGTACCACCTCAGCCACACCCTTTACTCATGGGACCTGTGTTTCTGTCCCAGATGTGTTCTGCCAGTGGCAGCCACCGTAGAAGATGCCTGGCTTCCTCTGGTTGCCCAGAGAGGCAGTGAGTGTCTTTCCAAAATATCTCCAGGGGTGTGAGCCCTATTGTTCCCGCCACCACTGCTGCTCTGTGACACAGGATACTGAACCTCCCCCTCCCAAAATGGTTCCCTCAGTTCACTGTCTTCTCCTTACTCTCATGTCACAGAATCAACACAGACTAGCAATGGCCCACACCCTGTTCACACCTCTTGAGAAAATGCCCAAGAATCTGGACTACATGGGGTACAGCCTTCCAGACCTTGGGGTGAGAGTGGATGGGAGTGCTGGGTATTCAGAATTGCATATGGAGAATATATACAGTTTTATACAGTTTTATGCCTGGCAGGAGGATGCCATAGCACAGTGGTGGGTTCCCTCTGGGGGAAGGAGTTGTGGTTTTTAGAGGGTCTCTCCCATGGGATAAAATAGTACGGGATCTGAAATCTGCTCTATTGTTTATATGCAGAAAGTATACTGAGAGCCATTCTCTTGGGGGAGGGGATTCCTGTCTGCTTGGCGATGGATTTTCTACTTAATGTTTGTTTCCTTGGGGTCACAGCTTGCCTCAGCAGGGATGATGTGCATTCTTCAACCTTCTGTCTTGGCTCTGCCGTATCCTTTCTATATTCTACATATCTCTCTTCTGACTTTTTGTTCTGTCTTTACATTTTCTCATCCATTCCTTTTATTGTCTTTATCATGCATATTTTACATTCCCTTTCTGTAAAGTCCATTAATTCTTTATGGGTGAAGTCTTCTATAGTAGCTGACTTACGGTCCCTTGGGGAAGTTCCTCTGTTTGGGTTTTTCATGTTAACTGAAATTTTCTGTTAGTTTCTCCTCATATCTTCTTTCTTCTTGTTCACCTCCTTTTCTCCATTTTTACTTCTCACTGCCTCCTTTGTTTTAAACATAAGTCCTTGCTTTTGGCCAGGCATGGTGACTTACACCTGTAATCTTAGCACTCTAGGAGCCCAAGGTAATTGGATTGAGAGCTCAGGTGTTCGAGACAAGCCTGAGCAAGAGCATGACCTCTACGAAAAATAGGCAGGTGTGGGCTTGGCGCCCATAGCTCAGTGAGTAGGGTGCCAGCCACATACACTGAAGCTGGTGGGTTTGAGCCCAGCCCAGGCCTGCTAAACAACAACAACAACTGCAACCAAAAAATAGTCAGGCATTACGGTAGGTGCCTATAGTCCCAGCTACTTGGGAGGCTGAGGCAAGAGAATTACTTAAGCCCAAGAGTTTGAGGTTGTTGTGAGCTATGATGCCATGGCACTCTACCGAGGGTAACATAGTGAGACTCTGTCTCAAAAGATAAATAAATAAATAAATAAATAAAAATAGGCATGTGTGGTGGTGGGCACCTGTAGTCCGAGCTACGTCCCTGGATGGGTTCCATTTCCCACCTCCCTGCCACCCTCTTCGGCCACCGGTCGCCTGCTGTCCAGGTCAGGTCATTGCCGGGGGGGGGGGAGGGACAGGGATGCCAAGCTACTTGGGAGGCTGAGGGAAGAGAATTGCTTGAGCAAGAGTCTGAGGTTGCTGGGAGCTATGATGACACAGCACTCTATCAGGGCAACAAAGTCAGACTCTGTCTCAAAAAAATAAAAAACTCCTTGCTCTTGATGACAGTACGTTGCAATGTGTCGCCAGGACAAGTGGCACTGTGAGTTTTTTAGGAGACAGCACAACTAGCAACCTCTATGGTCATTATTCTAAACTTGGTTGCCTTCAGTGATAACCTAATTGTTTCTTCAGCATTCAGACCCTGCTAGGTTGGGATCTTAAATCTCACTAGAATCCTTCAGGGGCAGGTCTCACAGTACCCCCTGACTCCAGTTCCTATGGGGTACTGGAGTACCCCAAAGCCTGTCCTCAGCCTCAGCCTGTCCCAAGAGTGGAGTTCTGATCCCAGCAGGAGGAATTAAGATGACTGTGCTTTAGCTATCTGCTAAACCTTCTCATGACTTTCCCATAATGGCAGTTGTCTGGTCTCTAAGACCTCGTCAGTATGGCTGCCTTGCCAGCCACCAAACCTATGGCAAGTCCACTCCAACAGTCATTCACATTTGGTTTCTGTCTACTGTTCTAGTCTGCCCACTCTTCCAAGATTTCCACTCAATTCACATCTTCCCCCTACAATTGAAAACTCTGGAAAGGCTTCTTCCTGTCCCAGGCCTCTGTGGGCAGCCAGCCAATCCTAGCTTGTCGCAATCCCTTGCCTAAGTCATCACATTTCCACCATTCCAAACCATACACTGTATTCAGCTCACCACCTACTTGCTGTGCTCCCTGAGCTATGACTCTGGTTAAGGTCCTCATGCCTGGTATGGTAGGGTTCTCTCTTTCCCCAGTCATTCTAAGAGAGCTCAGCTGAAAGACGCTTCTGGTCCACCATGTTGCTCTGCACCTCTCATGGAAGGCTTTCAAGTCTAACCCGAGATTCCTTATAAAAGATTCCAACAAAGCCAATTTTTAAAAAGAAGAAAAACCTAGACGGCTAATAATTATTCTTGCTGTACTTTATGCCAATAATCAGACCCAGAATACTGAAAGTAGTTTATTTTGACAATTAAATTAGCTCTACTATAATTTGTCTTTAGTAAAGTGAAAAATTTGGTTCAAAAGGAAAAAATAACTGCAGCCCACCTGTATTATGTTCCAACCTTGTCTGCAATGCTAGCTCATAATATGAGACATGACTATTTAACTAAACTAATCTGTTTAGCAATACTAAGAGACTGGCCAAAGAATGCAGAATTATATATAGTAGTTATATATGCTCTGAAGCCTTAAGGCTCATCAAAGGTTGCCTGATGGCTGCCCTGTAAAAATTTATGCAGTATTAAATGCTATCTGCTGTATCTATATAGATACCTCAGAAAAAAAACTGGAACCTGAATATTCACTTAAATTGCCCAGAACTTTGGATCAGTTCTACAGGGACTCTTAAAACTAGGTATTATCATTAAAAACTGTGCTAAAACTGTAGAATGTTCTCATTGTGTGAAACTTAGCCTCAAAATACAGAACTTGTAGATATTTGTAGGTGACAGCTAAATGGTTTCATTCTCTTATCCTGGATCCAACCTTGACTTCGTCCTTGTCAGTGTAGTAAAGCCAGAAAGACACAAACATATGCAAATTGGCTGAGATCATACAAAAGGTAAATGAAAATCCTGGGAATTTCTAGGAAAGACTGTGAAACATGGACGGGCCGAAAGAAAGGATCTCTACTTGGGTAATTAACTGTATTCTATTTACTCTTTTGTGTCTGTACACTCTTTCTCTTTGGGGAAATCAAGTCTAGGTAAAGGATCAGAAGCCAGTCCCCCTCAAACCAAGGTAGAAAAGACCCTGCACCATCATCCCTACCATACCCACAGCAGCGAAGTTGGAAGGGATCCTCAGGTAGAGCCATCACAGCTGGGTAAAGAGAGCTTCACTGCCCCCATGGGAAGCAGAGGTAACTTTTAAGACAGTCAACATGCCCTGCTCCAGCCACATGCTGGGAGCTGCCTGGTCAATGCACAGCTGAAGCCTGAGGATTTGTCTTAATTGGGCTTTGGGCTTTGGGCTTTGGGCAAAGGTGAGAAAGAATGTGATCTGTGCACCCACATCACTAAGATAGGACTCTTTTATAACTTTTATGAATGCAAAGGCACTCACAAGGGAACTTGCACTCATAATCTGATACAATATTTACTATGTAACACAGAGAAAGGTGAAAAATCATATGTATATTACAACCCCACAGAGTTGCCCACCATGGTACAGTTATGGCCTGGGTAAAGAACACAAGGGGAGTCACAGTCCCTGAAATGTGAATGATGGTCCAGACCAGAGAAATAGGAAAGCCCATCCAGGTGACTCTGAAATACCTTATAAACATACAAAATTTGACATTATAAAAATATCCCCTTGCACATCATAATTCAAAGGCTTTTTCTTTTTTAATTGCTTTTTATTAATCATAACTTTGTACATTGATGTATTTATGGGGTCAAAGTTTTTTCAATGCTCAGGATCCTTTTTCCAACATTTGGAACTTATGAAATTGAAAGAGCAATCATGAATCTCTCCATAGTAATAGAACAAGAGTTCAGCATCACCATACTGTCATTGAGAATACTTCAGACAGAGGTTAATAATCTAGCATCTGTTTTAATTCAAAATCACCATATCCTGGATGCTTTGACAGCTCAACAAGGAGGACCTTGGGCTGTTATTGAGGAAAAATGTTGTTTTTATGTATATCAATCAGAGCAAGTAGAGACTGATCTACATCTCTTAAAGGACAAAATAAATACTCTTCATCAAATTAACTAAGCAAAACCATCCTATTGGACTAAGCTATTTCCAGGAATGGGAGATATAATGGGGTGTGGTGAAATGTGCTTAAATCTGTTCTTTTCTGCTTATTCATTCTCATCCTAGCTTATGTTCTTGTATCTATTTCAAACATCTTATTACTAAGCTGCTCTCTCTCCCCATGGTTACTAACTCAGCTCTTAATGTGTGAAACTTCTAGGGAAGTTCCAGATGAGGGTAATGAATATGACTCCTTGGTATAAAGAATATTTTGAATTAAAGGCCATTCATGATCAGGAAGCATTGAAAGCAGCCTTTCCTCTATCTGCATAAAACCTGAATAACCTGATAGAGAATCAAAAAGGGGATGCTGATTTCCTTATTACATGTTAATAGACCAGACCTGGACCCAGGGAAATTTGAAGCATGATACATGTCTCAGGCTAATCTACAAATCAGTCTGTTTCCACCCGTCTACACACATTACCCCTAGCAACCACTTGCTGCACCTATACTTTCCTCATTCTTCCCTTCCTTTCCAAAAGGCATCTATAAAAGTATCTTACCATCACTGAGACTTTGGGTAATCATCCTTGGGCCCCACCATGCACATGGTCTTTGGAAATAAACCTTTCTCTTATTAATCTATCATAATTTTGAGTTGATCTTTCAGTGAACCAACCAAAGGAAAAGGAAGGTTTTGCCATGATTCCTACACTATCTATCTATCTATCTGGTTCTTCTTTATTTTTTGGAGACAGTCTTACTCTGTTGCCCAGGCTACAGTGCCATTAGAGTGCCCTGCTTTCAGCCTCACTTACAACAACCTCAAACTCGTGAATTCAAGTGATCCTCCTGCCTCAGCCTCATGAATAACTGGGACTATAGTTTTGTGTGACAACACCTGGCTAATTTTTCTGTTTTTAGTAGAGATGGAGTCTCACCCTTGCCCAGGCTGGTCTTAGACTCCTGCACTCAAGGGATTCTCCAACCTCAGCCTCCTAAAGTGCTAGGATTACAGGCTCGAGATCCTGTACCTAGCCACAACTCCTTATATGTATACATATAATACTCAAAACTGAAAATTGAAAACAATATCATCAGAAAATAAGGAACAAACATGAAGAGATAATTCACTGAAGAAGCTATATGGGTGAGAAATAAGCACAAGAAAAGACACTAACAATTTTGGAAATGTAAATAAAGAATGCAGAGATATAACTACATACTTACCAGAAAAAAATAAAATAAAAAATACTGGTAAGATGGGGCAATGCCTGTGGCTCAAAAGAGTAGGTCATCAGCCCATATGCTGGAGGTGGTGGGTTCAAACCCAGCCCCAGCCAAAAAAAAAAAAAAAAAAAAAACTGGCAAGAACAAATCTAGTGAGGGTACAGAAAAAAAAAATAATTTATCCTACACTTTTGTAACATGTTTTTTTTTTTATTACTTTTTTTTTGAGACAGAGTTGCACTTTATTGCCCTCAGTAGAGTGCCATGGCATCACATAGCTCACAGCAACCTCCAACTCCTGGGCTTAGACAATTCTCTTGCCTCAGCCTCCCACGTAGCTGGGACTACAGGTGCCCACCGCAATGCCCAGCTATTTTTTTGTTATTGTTATTGTCATTGTTGTTTAGCAGTCTTGGGCCAGGCTTGAACCTGCCAGCCTTGGTGTATGTGGCTGGCTCCCTAATCACTGAGCTTTGGGTGCTGAGCCTGTTGTAACAAATTTGAAACTATAAATCCACTCTAGAAAATAGTTTGACAGTTCCAGTGATAGGAAAAAAGCAAAAATTGTTTTTCTATTCCTCTGACACCACAAAAATCAACACTGAAGATTCTTATGACCAAATCTGCGTGAGTTTTTCCCTAGATACCAAATAATTAGACAACATTTGAGTGTTCTCTAATTCAATTCTGAGACCATCTACCAGAAGATAGTCTCAAATGCACAGGTTGAGGGCTCAGTCTCCAAGACTGACCCCACTTCAGATATCAGTTGCAAGTCAGGACATCTGGAACTTCCAACCAACCAGCTTCAAGCTGGGGATTCCATGACCTCCTTTTTGGAGATCAACTAATTTTCTGGAGTGCCTAACAAAACTAACAGAAATCAGCTTATTGTAAAGCTCAGGACAAGCAATGACATTGTTTCTTAGCTCACTTTTCCATTTACCTGAATGGGCAAAGCTGTGTTTGAGACCACTTCTACTGTAGGTAGAATGGAAGCCTGCAATACTGAGCAGCCTCACTCTAGAAGGCATTCATACAATATGATGCACTGTAATAATCATTAATAGTTGAATGGGTATTACAAAGGATACAGATAAGAGATGAATAGGGTAAGGTATAGGAAAAAGGGCTCAGAGCCTCCAAACCCTCCCTGGGAATACCAGCCTCCAGGAACTTCCACATGTTAAGCTATCAGAACTGACTCTTTGGTTTTTTATGAAGGCTTCATTATGCAGACATGATTAATTAAACCATTGGCAGTTGTTAATCATCTTCACCTTGGGGGAAGGGAGCTCTCCTCCCTAGAGGAGGGGATGGGATAGGGCTGAAAGTCCCAACCATTTAATCTTGCCTCAGTTTCTGGTAACTAGCCCCCATTTTGAAGCTACCATACATCAGCATCAGTCAACTCATTGTCATATAAAAGACATAACATTGAAGAAATTCCAATGATTTTAGGTGTCTTCCAGGAAATACATATTACAGTTCCAGCACCTCTTCAAACCATATCCCTTATATTGAAAAATACCAAGGCCAGTAGTGATGGCTCATGTCTATAATCCTAGCACTCTGGGAGGCCAAGGCAGGTGAATTGTTTGAGGTCATGAGTTCAAGACCAGCCTGAGCAATGGTGAGACATGTCTTTACAAAAAATAGAAAAATTACCTGACCATCGAGGTACATGTCTGTAGTCTCAGCCACTCAGGAGGCTCAAGCAAGAGGATTGCTTCAGCTCAGTTGTCTGAGGTTGCCTGTGAGCTATGATGACACCCCTGCACTCTAGCCCAGGATGACAGAGTGAGCCTCTGTCATAAAAAAAAAAAAATTACTGGCACATTACTAGAATCCCATTCAACCATTAATGATTGTAACAGTGCATCATATTGTATGAATGCCTTCTAGAGTGAGGTTGCTCAGTATTGCAGGCTTCCATTCTACCTACAGTAGAAGTGGTCTCAAACACAGCTTTACCCATCCAGGCAAAAGGTAAAATTGAGCTAAGAAACAATGTCATCTCTTGTCCTGAGCTTCTTTCTAGGTATTAATTTAACATTGGAGTTCCCTTAATTTGTCACCCATCCATTTATTACTCTACCCTCAGCTACTAATCTCCCTTTTCTTTATAAATGACATTAGCATCACCACAGTGCTGGTCTAGATTACAGTCAACAATATCCCTCCTCAATCCACTTCCATTCAGATAAGGTAAGGTTACACAGGTGCCAAACTAGGGCCATTTTTATCACCTGGCAATATAGGTGCATTCACTGCTAATCACAGTTTAGCACACACCACCTCCATCAGGTCCTTAACAACTCTGGCATAAGACTAAGAAATATAGTTATAGCTTCTGGCCTAGGAATCATCCCTTCTTCCAGCACTTGCAGTTGAAGCCTTGGTCCTAAGACCACTACAGATAGAGGGAAAGAAAAAAAGAAGTTGAGTTGATGTGGGAAAGAAACAAAGAAAAAAGAAAATATTATCATTATACCAGTATACACCTCCCTTGGTAAGAATTGCAGAGTCTCATACCAGCAAGCTTCCCTAACCCTTCTTCCCAAATCAACCAGAGAAATGAAGAAAAACCTGATGAGGATGCGTCTTTCTCTGCTCAGTAATCACATACTCATTAAGGAATGAAAGCCAGCCCTTCATGCTTTTATCTCCCATTATTTTACAATCAATGTTCTACTTGTTGTTTCCACATCTCTATCAAACTACTGATCTAAGGAGGCTATCTCTCTGCCCACTGATGGACATTATATGCTGTACAGTATGTTCTTTGGCTTGAAGAAATGGTAAATTGTCCAAATCTGTGCACTATCTCCTATTCAAACTTTCTTATGGAACTCTGAGCATTTTCATATTCAAATAAGCAAACAAAACCCAGACCAGAATCACATCTATTTATGTCAACACCCATCTGTACTCCCCCAGGGCTACCAGGAGCAGTCTTACTTGCCAGCTGTACTCAGGATCTTCCCACCAGGGGATCTGCCCCACAGCCATAAGTAGTCTCTGTTTCTCTTGCTGACAAATACAATACTTCTGAGAGTATAAAAGGAATAAGTCTAGATTAGTCCATCTCTGTACTGCTATAGTACCCCATCTCATGAACCCAGGTGGCTACTTCAAGGGAATGCAGAGATACATCTATCTGCTTGTAGATTCCAAAACTGGAAGTGGGTTCTTCTTATGTATCCACATGATCAATCTCAACACATCCTTTAAATTTCCACAGGTCTGTGCCCCAGATAAACATCCTTTTAAAAGAGGGAGGGAGGGAGGGAGGGAGGGAGGGAGGGAGGGAGGGAGGGAGGGAGGAAGGAAGGAAGGAAGGAAGGAAGGAAGGAAGGAAGGAAGGAAGGAAGGAAAATTATCTAGGTTTTGTGGTGAATGCCTGTAGTCCCAGCTCCTCAGGAGGCTGAGGATGGAGGGTTGCTTGAGCCCAAGAGTTTGAGGTTGCTGTAAGTTATGATGACACCATGGCACTCTACCCAAGGTGACAAAGTGACACTTAGTCTCTAAGTAAATAAATAAAATCAGGATTTTTTTTTCCTTGAGACAAAGTTTCACTATGTCACCCTCAGTAGAGTGTCATGGCATCACAGCTCACAGCAACCTCAATCTCCTGGTATCTGGGACTACAGGTGCCCAACACAACACCAGGCTATTTTTTGTTGCAGGTGTCATTGTTGTTTAGCTGGCCCAGGCTGGGTTAGAACCTTCTAGCCTCAGTGTATGTGGCTGGCACTACAATCACTGTGCTATGAGTGCCAAGCCAAGACCAGGTTTTTATTGGCCTTCAGTGTGACCACATGGCCAGGCCATTGACCACTGCCCATGAGTAGCCATTTCTATTTTATCATGGACCTCTCTGGGCAGATATCATCATAGACAACAATGGGTATTTCAGGTGTCAAAATCAGAATTTAATTCCCCTCTTGTGGAAATTCTCTAGTCCAAACTCCCAACAGCTATCACTGGGAGGCGCTAACAGCCTTTTGCCTTATGCCTCAATAAATGCTTCACAGAGTGCTAAATAATAGAGAATTTGTCCCTACCAGCAAGCCACCTTTTATTCTACACTGTGTGGACTAAGACAATCTTATTGGTTCCCATTGAACATGCTGCTTAAAAGGCAGGTTTACATGTCTTCAGTTTTAAAGTACCAGGTAGAACAAAAATCCCCCAGTGCCTGCTCCTATGAAATATTTAGGTAAAGAAGACACAACAACTTTACATAAAGCCCATTTAAACATTCCAACATTCATAATTATATCAAAACTAACATCTTCATGTTCTAGCCACAGGATCTTCCCTTCTCCACTCCAGATAATTTTATCCTCTCTAGTGAAAAATGATTTGGATCTCCTGGCCCTTTAGTCAATCTCGATTAACTTGCCTCAACATTGCCCAAAGCAATTGTTCAGGTTTCTCATTGTTATCTCTGCCTTCTAACTTTTTATTTTTTTTTTTGAGACAGAGTCTCACTATGTCATCCTCTGTAGAGTGCCGTTGCATCACAGCTCACAGGAACCTCCAACTCTTGGGCTTAAGCAATTCTCTTGCCCCAGCCTCCCAAGTAGCTGGGATTACAGGTACCACCACAACACCTGGCTATTTTTTTGTTGCAGTTGCCATTGTTGTTTAGCTAGCCCAGGCCAGGTTCAAACCCACCAGCTTCAGTGTGTGTGTCTGGCACCCTACCAACTGAGCTATGGGTGCCATGTGTTTTATTTTCATTTTTAGTTATTAGGGATAACAATAACCAAGGGATTGTACATTTTGCTTTTTTCTCATTAGTTTGTATTTACTGTGCATACAGTGTACCAGCTCCCTGGGAGTTGAATCCATTTCTAAATTCCACTGGTAAATTTTACCTTTAGGAATGGAGTGCAGCACAGCTACAGCTCCAAACCAATCATGACCACATGGCCATCCAGAAATCAAAGGTTACTCATTCCCCACCATTTCATTTTGTCTGCTTCCCCAAATCCAGAGCCATTCTAACAAACCCCACTTCACTCATATCAACTGCATGCAGAAAAACTCAAAGGACTTTTTCTCTGTTGTCACTCCACAACAATCAATGCAGAAGACTTCTGTGATTCAATGTGTGGAGGATTTTCCACACACAAAACAAGCAATCAGTTCTGCAACAGACACCAGCTATGTGTCTTCCAATTCAATTATGACACTAAATTACCTGGAGATGACCTCAGATCCCACAGGTTGAGGGTTCAGTCTCCAACACTGCCCTTACTTCAGATATCAGTTTCAAATCTCACCCTCCGAAACTTCTGACCAAGCAGCTTCAAATTGGAACTAATTCGCTAGAGTGACTCACAACACTTAGGGATACAGATAAGAGATGCATAGGGTGAGGTATGGGGAAAGAGGCTTATAGCTTCCACCAATATTCAGAAACCTTCACATGTTCAGTTCTTAGAACTGAGTCCCTTTCAGGTTCTTATGAAGGCTTCATTACATAGGCATGATTGATTAAACCAATGACCACTGGTGATCAACTTCACTTTCAGCCCCTCTCTCCTCCCTGAAAGTGGGGGTGGGTGGGGATAAAAGTCCCAACCCTCTGATCCTGCCAAAGTGTCTCCTGTGACTGGCCCAGATTCTCCAGAGACTTAGGGGCCCCTAGCCAATAGTCAATTCAGTAGCATATAAAAGACATCACTTAGAGGAGATTCCAAAGATTTTGGGAGTTGTGTGTTAGGAAACTGGGCCAAGGACCAGACATACATTTTACACTATCACAGCCCTTTAAAAACACTTAACATACAACCTAGCAATTACATTCCTGAGCATTTATCCCAGAGAAAGAAAACATACTAATTGCACAAAATCATCTACATGAATGTTCATAGTAGATTCATTGGTAATAGCCAAAAACTGGAGTCCCTGAATAGGTAGAAAACTATTCATACCATGGAATACTATTCTATAGTAGTACTACTCAATACCAACCAAAAGGAATTAGTTATTGACACATGCAATAACTTGCAAGTCACTAGAAAATTGTGCTGATTAGGTGATAAAAATAAAGAGATGGAGACCATATTACTGGCTGCCAGGGGATATTTGGGGGAAGATGTATGGGTATTAACTTTATGTTAAAGGGGTAGCTTGAAGGAGATACCTGTGGTAAAGAAACAGATATGTGTCTTGATTGAGGTTATAAGCATACAAATCTACGCAGCTTGATAAAATACATAGAACCATACATATACATTGTAAACCATTACATATACATTGTAAACAATGTTAGTTTCCTGGTGTTGATAGTGTACTATAATTAGTAAGATGTAACCATTGTGAAATACTGGGTAAAATGTACAGGAAACATCTCTATACTGTTGTCCAATTAATCTACAACTATTCCAAAATAATACTTTTTAAAAAGAGAGGGAAAGCCATTCAATTTATTTACTGGTCCAATTGGAAAAGCAGTTCCAGCCACACTGTGTTCTTTGAACCCACCAGAAACACACTCACTTTAAGGCCATTGTGAGCCATTATTCTTTCTCTTCCCCAAGATAACTTTACTGAAATGTCACCTTGTCAGAGAGCTGTTGCTGCAAATTCTTTTCTAAGATTGCATATAACACTCAAGCACATACATTACACCATTTTTGCATATTTTTCATGATTAGCATTTTGCAAACATCCAATATACTACATATAAAATTAATTATCTTCTTTATGGTCTGCCTTCCCTCTAGTAGAATATAAATTTCATTAGAGCAGAAATTTTAATTTATTTTATTCACTAGTATATCCATATTTACTAGAACAGTATATGGAACACAGTATGTACTCAATAAATACTTGTTGAATGAGTAAATGATATAATCTACAAAGAAAGAAAATTATAAGCCAATTTCATTCATGAAGATAAGTGCAAAAATCCAAAATAGAATTTTGGCCAATAAGTAACTACATATCATGATCAACCAAAGTCTATTTCAAGACTTCAAGGATAAGTCAATATAAGAATATCTATTATTGGCTCTTGTAGCTCAGCAGCTAGGATGCCAGCCACATATACCAGAGCTGGTAGGTTCGAATCCAGCCCAGGCCTGACAAACAATGACAACTACAACCAAAAAATAGCCAGGCATTGTAAGGGGTGCCTGTAATCCCAGCTACTTGGGAGTCTGAGGCAAGAGAATCACTTAAGCCCAAGAGTTTAAGGTTGCTGTGAGCTATGATGCCACAGAACTCTCTCTACCCAGGGGTACAGGCTACAGCTTGAGACTCTGTCTCAAAAAAAAAAAAGAGAGAGAGAGAGAGAATCACTTAAGGCCAAGAGTTTGAGGTTGCTGTGAGCTGGGATGCCACAACACTCTACTGGGGGCAACAAAGTGAGACTCTGTCTCAAAAAAAAAGGAAAAGAAAATCTATTATTATAACTTACCATATTTACAGACTGACAATACCAAAAATATTTTGATAAACGTGCAACATTCACTCAGGAACATCATTATCAAAAAGGAAAAAAAAAAGAGATCTTTGGACTAGAAAGCACTTCAATGACTTGGCAACCTCTATATACCAAAGGTTACATTAATAGGGCCAAATGTAGGAACCCACCCAAATAGAACCCACACTCCCAGGAAAGAACACCTGGCCCAGGAAAGAATGAGTGCTCCAATCCCTACCCCACCCCAACTCTTATATTCCCACCTGCCTTAACCCACATGCTTTCTTTTTCTAACTCACCCTGCTCACACCCAAGTGAATAAAGCCACTTTGCCCACACAGAACGTGGACTCTGCTTCCTTTAGTTCATGTCTCAAAATAACCTCTCATTTTCAATTCTTTACCTCTCATACACCAAACATCAAATTTAACAGTAAAATTTTAGGAGCATTCCTATTAAATTACAGATCAAGTCCAGGGTACACTCATAGCTCTTATTAATAGACATTGTATGGTAATCCTTGATTAATAGTTAGGTACACCAATATTTAACAGTAATGATATACCTCTTCATACTCACATCAGAGTGGCAAAATTTTTAAAGTCTGACAATTTTGAGTGTTAATGATGTAGATAAATGGATGTGGATAATCTTCTAGTTATTAGTGGAAGTATAAATGGGTATAACCACTTAGAAGTATAATTTGGAAATATCTGATTATGTTATGATGTTCACAAGCTGAGGAACTCTTGTACATTGCACTGGAAAGCATTAAACAAAGATATTTGTGGGCAGAATCTGTTGCTCAGTGGGTAGGGCACCAGCTACATACACCAAGGCTGGAAAGTTCAAACCCCGCCCAGGCCAGCTAAAACAACAACGGCAACAAAAAAAAATAGCAAGGCATTGTGGTGGGCACCTGTAGTCCCAGCCACTTGGGAGACTGAGGCAAGAGAATTGCTAGAGCCCAAGAGTTTGAGGTTGCTGTGAGCTGTAACGCCACAGCACTCTAACCAGGGTGACAGCTTGAGACTCTGTCTCAAAAAAATAAATATTTGTTGGCATATTATTGACAATAATAAAAATTAGAAATAGCCTACCTACCCATTAATAAGGAATTAATAAATAAATAGGTGATATATTCTAGTATTGAATGTTCCCAGTTGTCAAACTGGAAGAAGCTTTTCCCTTTTCCTAGAGCAACTCCTTGAGAAAACTTGTAATTATAAAGTCACCTCTGTCCCTTTGATAAGTATGTGGATAATTTTAAAATCTAAGTAAGCCTCTTGGCAGCATGACAACTCAGTAATATTTTTCTCAAGAGCCTTAAAGCCATTTCTTTGAAACATTAACATCAAGGTAGATAGGCCCCTCTCTCCCATTACCTTGAGAGTTTAGCCTAGGCACCTTGCTTCAAGTCTCAATTGCTTGCTGGCGATAGAGATAAGAGAAGTTTTATTTAGTCCTTTGGATAAAGGTAATTAAACTACTACATGGTAACCCCAATTACTGTTGTCAGGTCTTTTAACTTGAAGACATGTATGTAATGGATTGTATCTGCATTCCTAAATAAAAGACAGTTTCTTTCTGTCCTTACAATCTCATTAGTAGACTGTGTATGATTCACATTTCAGGCTGGTTTAAAGTTTATGCAATAATAAAATGGTTTTCTTTCTTTTGTATGTTTGTGAAAGGATTTTATGGGGTAGCAAGAGATTTTATTTTTATATTTATATATATATTTTGAGACAGAGTCTCACTTTGTCACCCTTGGTAGAGTACCTTGATGTCATAGGTCACAGCAACCTCCAACTTCTGGGCTTAAGTGATCCTCCTGCCTCAGCCTCTCGAGTAGCTGGGACTACAGGCACCCGCCACAATGCCCAGCTAGTTTTTTGGGTCTTGGGTTTTTTTGTGTGTTTTTTTTAGAGACAGGGGTCTCACTCTCAGGCTGGTCTTGAACTCCCGACCTCGAGCAATCCACCAGTCTTGGCCTCCCAGAGTGCTAGGATTACAGGTGTGAGCCACTGAGCCCAGCCTTTATTGAGTATGTATTACTGCATCATATCACAACTGAACACATTTCTTGACCACCATTATATGTACCGGGACGGTGATTTAATAGGGTGTGAATGTGAAATTGAATTTTCAGTCTTTTGGTTCTTTTCTCTGTAAGGTGATACAATAGTGATATAGTAGTCCATTTCCGAAGAATATTGTTTTTCTGTGGTGGCAAAAAACTCAAATGTACTCCCAAGGAATGTTTGCTCTTCTGCATCTAGGCAGCAGATTCTGTTTGCTTTATTTCATAAAGATCTGTGTACAGGCACAGAGGCAGGCTATGTTCCTATAGTTTGAGGGCTTTAAGCTCTCTGACCCTTTTTAAAAAAATTCCACGAATGATCATTTGGAGGTAAGAGAAATGATAGGGAGGTTATAAAGATTTTCCCTCTATCCTTTCTTGGACCAGAGGTCTCCTATTTTGTTTTCTTAAAGGCTAAGTCTTTAGCAGAGGCTCTGCCAAAGAGAACCGGATTTTCCCTTGGGAATCAGAGAAGGGCTTAGTACTCAGTAAATCTGAAAAAGACAAGCTTTTCAGATGTTAATAAGTGTGAGCAGGACCAAGGAATCTCTGCAGTCTGAGGGGCAGATTAAATACTCTAGCAGTATGAACTTTTCCTGGGTTATAGCCAGGTTCTGAACTATTGGTGATAACTTTAAGAAAGGATCACAAAGGTGGAATTCTCCCAGAGGTCATCACCCTGAACTTGAAATTCAACATAGCCTCTAAAAATCACAGCAAGTAAGAACCACTGACAACACCAGACGCTTATTTAGGTGCCAGGTTTTCACATTTTCTTTGAATTTCTCTCCATGCCTCTAACCCAGGCTGATAGTGAATGCTTAACTGCTTTTGCCATAAACATCATGTAGGAAACTTGAAGAAAAACAATTCTCTGCTTTGGGAGACACAGGGAAAAAGGCAATTACTTATTTTATTATTAATATTATTATTCATGCTAATTTAGAAATACAGATTTATATAATGAACATTGCACACACCTCCTCAAGACAAACATTTTATAATGTTTGCTTCAGATTGCTTTTAAACATTTACAGAGGTGTTGGAGTATGCTTTTACCCTTTTCCCCAGGCCTATTCTTTTGTCTCACTGGAGGCAATCACAATGCTGAATTTGGAATGTATCCTTGACTGTGTTTCCAGTTTTACATATATGAAATAAATATTTTATACAGTTTGGCCTAGATAACTATTTTAAATTGCACATGAACTTTTTGCCAACCTGTATATAGAGTTACATATAATATCATATAATTATACATTAATGCATTATAGTTAAAATATTATAATTGAGTATTATACAATTATAAATTATATTATACATTATTATATCATATGCAATAAAATTTAATGGGATTATATATTATATAAATTGTGAAATATAATTTCAATTATACATGTGATACAATAATATGTAACAGGTAATATATAATATAAGAGATACATAATAGATATAGAATAGAATAGAAAGCATAGCCATAGGCCAGGCATGGTGGCTTTTGTCTGTAATCCTAGTACTTTGGGAAAGGAGAGGAAAGGATTGTTTGAGGCCAGGAGTTTAAGACTGGCCTGAGCAAGAGCAATGCCCTGTCTCTAACAATGGAGAAACTAGCTGGGCATGGTGGTAGGTGACTGTAGTAGCAGCTACTTGGGAGACTGAGGCAAGAGAATCACTTGAGCCCAAGAGTTTGGGGTTGCTGTGAGCTGTGATGCTATAGAACCCTACAGAGGGCGACAAAGTGAGGCTGTCTCATAACAAAAATATGTAGTCAATAAGATTCATGTTTTAAAGGATACACACTGGTACACACACACAGAGGCACCTCCACATAGGAAAAAGTTATGACAAAACATATCAAAATGGGTTGGCTGTGATGGCTCACACCTGTAATCCTAGCACTCTGGGAGGCCAAGGTGGGAGGATCCCTTGAAGCCAGAAATTCAAGACCAACCTGAGGCAAGAGGAAGATCCAATTTCTACTAAAAATAGAAAACTTAGTTGGGCATTGTGGCCATTGCCTGTAGTACTAGCTACTGGGAAGGATGAGACAGTAGAATTGCTTAAGCCCAAGAGTTTGAGGTTGCTGTGAGCTAGACTGATGCTTCACAGCCAGTACTTCTCTATCAGGAAACACATAAGTGTTATTAATTTCTCTTTTTTCTTTTCTTTTCTTTTTTTGTAGAGACAGAGTCTCACTTTATTGCCCTCAGTAGAGTGCCGTGGCATCACACAGCTCATAGCAACCTCCAGCTCCTGGGCTTAAGTGATTCTCTTGCCTCAGCCTCCTGAGTAGCTGGGACTATAGGCAACCGCCACAACACCCGGCCATTTTTTCATTGCAGTTTGGCCGCGACCGGGTTTGAACCCACCACCCTCAGTATGTTGGGCCAGCACCTTACCCACTGAGCCACAGGTGCCGCCTGTAAGTGTTATTAATTTTGAACTAACACCCCCTGCCTTCTGAGATCTCCTTATCACATCCAATGTTAACAGGGAAGGTTTTCTCTAATTCACATAAAATTTTCTACTCTGGTCAATACAATCTAATGAAATCTTAATCTAAGTTGATGTAAATAGTTATTCAAAAATATACTTCTGAGAGAGGATACCCAGGAACAAGACCAAGGATACATCTGCAGGGTCCTCTCCATGATGACTCAGCTCTTAGGAATTTGTAGACTTAACTTCCTGGGACCAGGAAATTTCCACTTCCATGAAATCCTTTAGTTTGGTGGGGCTGGAACAGCTTCTTCTGCTTGATTCAAACTGACCAATGAGAAAGGTACCTGTGGGTTAGAACTTTTTGACTGGAGATAAAAAGGGAAAACCAGTCTGGGAGCGTAGCCATTTTGAATTTGTCGATTCCTGCCAGTTGAAATAAAGCGCTTCCTCTTATAAACATGGTGTTTGGGTGCTCTTTCTCTACGTTGGATCTTATCTTCCTACAACATTTTTGGTTCCCTGACCAGGAAGCAAGAGCACCCTTGGAGAGAACACGCACCTCGTAGTTGCCACCAATCCTCTGGACACCCAGGTGGAGACCCCTGATCGACCTGGGCAATGTGAACCACTGAGCACATCAGGGAGGCAGTTTGGCCTCCCTGTGTGGATGCCTCAACTGGGTGGAGAAAGGACCTCCATGGTGGGTCTTCGAGAGTCAAACACCAGGAGGAACTGGCATACAGGAACTGGTATCTACACAGGGAGACATCTAAGGCAACGTATGTTCAATCTGCAGGTCCCACTCAGTTTTAGTGGAAGAAGGAGCCTGATAAACTCCTCGGGCATTAGATCCACAGCAAGGCTGTTGAGAGGTGTATGAGAGTGTGTGGATGTAGTATGACTGAACGAACTCCGAGGGTGTAGTTGGAACTCCCTTCACAGGGCCAAGAGAAGTGTTGGTTTGCCTCCTATGGCTAAGTGGCAGCTCAAGTGGGAAATACAGGCTTCCCAGGTTAAGAAATGGGTTGGAATTGTGTGCATGTGAGTGCTTAGAGACTGACTGAGATGAGTAACAATAGGTGGGGAATCACTCCCCCCGCATTCATGGGGTGAAGTGAACATGTGAGTGTCCCCTTCTTCCCTGCTCCAACTTTGTCCCCAGGGTATTCTGAGACAAACTGAAGTTCCAGGTTTTCCGAGTTCTATCTGGACACAGATCTAGTCTTTGATGGTCACGTGGCCATGTGGAACTTGGGGGAAAATGAAAAGAGAATAGAAAGGATATTGTTGTAGTTTCGTTATTGGAATTACTTCAGTAAGTCCTTGGTCTCAGAAATTTAAGAATTGAGCCTCCAGGCCACACATCAGTGATAAAATGGGATTTTGTTGGACTGAGGGGCATGCAGAGGGAGTGGAGAGTGCCAGAGCTATTGGCAGAGGGGCTGTGCCTTGGAAAGTGTTGTGGTTCGGGCAGTCCTTTGAGCATTGGATGGCCCTTGAAAATCTGGAGGAGAAAGTGTAAATCTCATGCCAGACAGGGCTGCATCCATATCTGCAGCAGGTCTCCAAGCCTCTGAAAGGGGGGAGGAGGCCCAGGTTGGAGGTTTCCTGCATAAGTTCTTTGGCTAGGGGTAAGTAATTGGCCCTGAGAGATATTTTGGCCAGGACTTGGTAGACAGAAAAATATCTTTACAAACTGAATGTGTGTTCTAGCAAATGAATGAATGCAGCCCCTCACCTTGGCCAAGGTTCTTAGGTCCCTGCTGCAGTTTTTGTCTGAGTATGGGATTAGGGTGTGTGCTCCTTAGTCAGGGTGGAACCATCCAAAATGTTTGGGACTGCTTTGTTCATGACCTTGCTAGGACACAAAGGGTATTGTATGTCCTTCAACATGGTTGTGCCTAGAAATGGGAGTTTAATGTCTGAGCTCATCTGAGCCTGAAAAATGGGAGTTCTCTGTCCAGCCCTGAGTGACAAAATCCTGTATCAATGTTATATTTCATAAAATGTCTCTCATTTATAAAATGTAATAATTTGGTTCTTTACATTATTGGGGAAACTGAGTCTCTGTCAAAGAATAAGATTCCTGCCTTTTTAACCTTCTAATTATCAGTTTGGCCTACTGAATGGGTGACTTCATAGTTAACAGGGATCCTGTTTTGTGGGAAGTGCATTTTTGAGAGTAACAGAAATTAGACAGAAAGGAAAATGTCATTGTGTAAGGAAAGATTCTTGTGTGATTTGTCCTGAAACAGAATGGTTATTTAAGAAAGTGAAAGGCAGGCAAAAGTCAAAGAAAGTTTAGAATGTTTGTAGATTGTCTGTGTAGGTTAAATAAGGAAAAATTATGAAGGAATTTATATGTGATCCAGTTGACTATGTATTTCCTTTAAAATGTTTTGACCCGTAGTTTTGTTTAAACAAATGTTTTAAGCCTTTGATGTCTGACAAACCTTCCAAAATCAAAACTCTAAATTTGGGGCTGGGCACCGAACTTGGCCCAGGCCAACCAAAAAAAAAAACAACTCTAAATTTGGTCTTCTTGAAATATTAAGACCACTGAAAGAAATAGGAAAACAAATTAAACTTATTTGATTTATTAAAATTATATAAGAAACATTGGCTCAGCGCCTGTGGCTCAATCGGCTAAGGCGCCAACCGCGTACACCTAAGGTGGTGTGTTCGAATCCCCAGCCCGGGCCCGCCAAACAACAATGATGGCTGCAACCAAAAAATGGCCGGGCGTTGTGGCAGGCGCCTGTGGTCCCAGCTACTTGGGAGGCGGAGGCAGGAGACTCGCTTGAGCCCAGGAGTTGGAGGT
>CAUYQV010122162.1:0-40706 GCA_963574575.1 Galagoides demidoff
GCTATTTCCATGTCTTGGCTATTATGAATTGGGCTGCAGTAAACATTCTGATGCAAATGTCTTTGTTGTAAAATAATTTTTGATCATCTGGGTATATACCTAGTAGAGGAATTGCAGGATCGAATGATAGGTCTACTTCTAGTTCCTTGAGTGTTCTCCAAACCTATTTCCAAAAAGGTCGTATTAGCTTGCATTCCCACCAGCTGCATAGAAGCGTTCCCTTTTCTCCTTATCCACGCCAACATCTATAGTTTTGGGAATTTATAATGTGGGCTAATCTTACTGGAGTTAAATGATACCTCAAAGTGGTTTTGATTTGCATTTCTCTGTCAATTAAGGATGATGAACATTTTTTCATGTGTTTGTAGGCCATGTGCCTGTCTTCATCAGAGACATTTCTGTTCAAGTCTCTTGCCCACATAGAAATGGAGTTATTTATTCATTTGAGTTCTGTGTAGATCAGGGGTCCTCAAACTTTTTAAACAGGGGGCCAGTTCACTGTCCCTCAGACCGTTGGAGGGCCAGACTGCAGGCCCCAGGACAAGTCAGCTGCTAAGCAGGACAGGTAGCGATGGCAAAAACCCAGTGGGCCAGATAAATGTCCTAAATGAGCTGTATGCGGCCCATGGGCCATAGTTTGAGGACGCCTGATATAGATTCTAGTTATCAGACCTTGGTCAGAAGCATAACCTACAAAAATCTTCTCCCATTCTGAAAGTTGTCTGCTTTAACTTACTGTGTTCTTGACTGTGCAAAAGCTTTTTAGTTTGATCAGGTCCCCATAATGGATTTTTGATGTTGCTTCAATTGCCTGGGGAGGGGGTCCTCCTCATAAAATATTCTCCCAGGCAGATTTCTTCCATGTGTTTTCCCTGCACGCTCTTCTAATATTTTTATAGTTTCATGTCTTAAGTTTAAATCTTCTATCCAGTGAGAATCAATTTTTGTTAATGGTGAAAGGTGGGGATTCTGTTTCAGTCTTCTACAGGTCACTAGCCAGTTCACCCAGCACCATTTGTTAAATAGGGAGTCTTTCCCCCACTGAATATTTTTGATAGGCTTGTCGAAGATCAAATGATGATAAGCAGCTGAGTTCATCTCTTGGTTCTCTATTCTGTTCCATAAACCTACCTCTCTGTTTTTGTGCAAGTACCATGCTGTTTTGTTCACTGTAGATTTATAGTATAGCCTGAAGTCTGGTAATGTGATACATCCTGATTTGTTCTTATTTCTGAGTAATGTATTAATGTATTTGCTATTCAAGGTCTTTTCTGATTCCACATAAAATGAAGTACTATATTTTCAAGTTCTTTAAAGTATGACAGTGGTGCTTTAATAGGGGTTGCATTAAATCTGTAGATCACTTTGGGTAGTATGGACATTTTAACAATGTTGCTTCTACCCAGCCATGAGCTTGGTATGTTTTTCCATTTGTTAACATCTTCAGCTATTTCTTTTCTCAGAGTTTCATAGTTCTCTTTATAGAGATCTTTCATGCTCTTTGTTAGGTAAATTCCCAGACATTCCATCTTCCTTGGCACTATTGTAAAAGGAATAGCGTCCTTGATTGTTTTTTCAGCTTGACTATTGTTGGCTTATATAAAAGCTACTGACCTCATAAGTATTGATTTTGTATCCTGAGACGCTGCTGTATTCTTTGATCACTTCTAAAGAGTTTTGAAGTTGGGTCCCTGGGATTTTCCTGGTATAGGATCATGTCATCAGCGAAGAGTGAGAATTTGATCTCCTCTGACCCTATTTGGATACCCTTGATTGCTTTCTCTTGCTTGATTGAGATAGCTAAGACTTTCATTACTATGTTTTATTTTTTATTTTTTTTTAATTTTTGAAACAGAGCCTCAAGCTATCCCCCTGGGTAGAGTGCCATGGCATCACAGCTCATAGCCACCTCCAACTCCTAGGCTCAAACGAGTCTCCTGCCTCTGCCTCCCAAGTAGCTGGGACCACAGGCGCCCGCCACAACGCCCAGCCATTTTTTGGTTGCAGCCATCATTGTTGTTTGGCGGGCCCGGGCTGGGGATTCGAACCACCTTAGGTGTACGTGGCTGGTGCCTTAGCTGATTGAGCCACAGGCGCTGAGCCGATTTTCTGTGTCTTATCCTCATGACTAGTAACTATAAACCACTGACTATTTATTTATTTATTTTTGCAGGTTTTGGCCAGGGCCAGGTTTGAACCCACCACCTCCAGTATATGGGGCCGGCGCCCTACTCCTTTGAGCCACAGGCGCTGCCCCACTGACTATTTTTTTTTTTATCATGCTCTACAGCTAGGAATGCAAATGTATAGAACAGGGCCTCAGTTGTGTTCACTCCATCACTCTGGGTAGGTGGGAGGACTCTAGAGCCCAGAGAGGAGATGGGACTTGCCCAAGATCACACGGCAGAAAGGAGTGAGTCAGGGCCTCAAATCCACATCTCTGCCCACTCCTGAGGTCTCCATCACATATCAAGCTGTCACAGAGCATCCTGCAAAGGAGGTTTCTATCATAAAGTCCCTCACCTTGAAAATTAAATTATTTTCATTCACACCGTCCCACCCTTCCCTCAGGCAAGCATCTGGAAGTCCAAAGACCACAGAGACTGTATGAAATTCCCCAGTCAGCTAATGACAAAAGTCTTTATTTCAAAATCTGTTTTTTCATGAAGATAGCTTTTTCCTCTCAGATGAAACTAAATTTTTCTTTTTAATTTTTTTCCTGGTATACTTCTAATTGTGCTTAGGCCTTCTTTTTTGAATCCCTTTGAAATAGTCCTTTCTTTCTGTACATTAATCACCTTTCAATGGTCCCTTCTTAAACAAATGAAATTCTAAAACTTTTTTTTATTTTCATATTTTAACCCTTGGTCCTTCTCCCTTATCATAATTCACTCTTCCTATCATGTTCAATGCATTAGACAATTAATTACTTTCTCAGCTTCCAAGTGGTCTGCTATTGTATATGCCACAGTTTTCTTCTGGATGAGAAAACACTTATTTCACACAATAGTGCCATTGCTTTTATTATTCCTCCTGTCACTGGAGGGGTGGGGGAAGAAGAGCAAGAACCAAACAATCAGACTTTTATTTATAGCCACAGGGGAGCTGTCCTGAAAGTCCCTACAAGCCAGTGCGAGCTCCCATCTTGGACACACCATCTGAGATGTACAGGAGGGCAGGAGTCTTCCAGAGCAGGGCATCTAATCCTCTCATTTCACAGCCGAAGAGAGTCAGGCACATGTATCACCCCAGAGCTGTGCAGCCGGGCAGTGCCAAATCCAACTGAGCTTCAGGTCTCTGACCCCCAACCTACTGCCTTTTCTACTGCCCAGTAAATCCCCAGATTTCTTTCTGAATTCTCCGAGTTCATCCCAAGCTAGTGTTGTAATCCACTTGCTCTTATCTCAGCGGTACGGAGGAAAGGGAATGGCATGACACTATAAATTTACACAATAATTTGCATAATCCAGTTGATTAGTGTTGTGCTGCTCCAACTTCAACTTCAAGCTGTCTTCATGAGTTCTTTCATGGATTAAAATCCAGAAGGTGTCAGCAGGATCCTGCGCATGGCTTTGCAGGGGTAAGAGGGGCTCTAGCATCAGACCAGGGCAAGTTATTAACCTCCCTCTGCCTCACTTTTCCTGTATATAAAATAAGGACACCGATAGCACCTGAGTCAGCTGATAATGCATGATAAGGGCTTAGTACTCGTAACAAGTCAATCAATAGTAATGATTATTCTAATTATTAGTAAGAAATACAATGTGATGATAGTAGCTTGATAAAAATTTATAAGGACATATAAAAGAGGAATTAGTATAATTGTAACAATTGCAGAGTGGTGCAGTAGAAGTCATCTTGGGCTATGAATTCGGAAATCTGATCTTAGATCCAGTTTTGACATTAACGAGCCATGTGGCCATGGAGGAGCCATCTCACCTTTCTGGTTCTCATTTTCTTAATCAGCAAATCAAATTCTCATCTCTAAATGAGAGAGAGAGCAACTCTCTTAGAGGTACAACTTAACTGACTCACAACCAATCCAATCAACCCCATCTCACACCAGAAGAAGGCAAATTTCTGCCAAGAATTATCGTCCTCTCTTCGGTGAGGAAAACGGTTCCTGGATCCACCACCAGGAGGAAAATAATTGCTGGGCCATCACTCTGAAGCACCCTGGCCCCAAAGCAGGAATAATTCCATCCTTGCCTTCGTAGGAGCCACCTGCCTGAGCTCAACCCAGAGAAAGGAGCAGATGAACAATGAATGTCACAGCAATTAGTTTTGGCAATTAAGCAGGCAATTAGTTCTGCAGCATGTAGGATGGGAGGAGAAAGTAAATCAGTGCTGAGAGGTGACAGGGAAATATGATTAGGACATCAGGTTCCAGTGACACCCAGGTGGAAAGGCAGGCCTCAGGGTCCCAGCTTCTCCATCCCCATGGCTACAGTGGCAAGGAGGGTGCTTTTCAGAGGCTCCGGAAGATGGCCCCTCTAACAGAAGGAACTTCCAGCCTGCTGATCCAGTCCTTCTCGGGGATACCTTAGACCTCCAGTGTTCACTCCAGGCTAATGTTCTTGCTGGCTTTCCCACCAAGAACTCTGTCCACACTATTAAATAAATAGGAGTCTCCTGGGGACTGTCTTCTCTTAACTGAGAATATACAGTATTCATTTTTTTGGTGTTTTTTTTTTTTTTATAGCTTCGGTAGCTCATCTTGAAGGTCAATTAATTTCACATTTTTCTTGGGGTGTGTAGGAGGCAGATATTATATAATTATATGATACAGTGATGATACATACATATGTATATGTATGATATATATTTACTAGGCTCTGATATTCAGTTTCCTCAGCTTCAAAATGAGCATAATAATAGGATTTTCAGGTGAAATACATGGCACTTCAGTATCTCTTATCCAAGGACAAATGAATTTCAGATTGGAAGGACATACTTATATTAAAAACTATTTGTTTTGATCTGAAATTCAAATTTACCTGGTCGTCTGCTATTTTTATTAAATATTTGCTACATCTGGCAACCTTAGATGATAATAATGATATCTGCCTCAGACAGGCATTGAGAAGAGTGAATCAAACATTGTATTTAAAACCCTATTAGAGTGCCTAACAGGGGCATGGAGGAACTAGATTACTTTCTTACCACTTCCATCTGCCATTACCATCTCAAAGGCTACATTTGTTCTAAGTAGAGCAATGACAATAGCAATGACTTGGTTTTGACTCCAAATGAAGAAAATCCTCTCTCATGGGTTCCCTCCAGCCCAGTCCAGATGCTGGTTGAGGAAGAGAGTGGGTGGAGCACCAGAAATGTGGCCGGATGTGACCTTTTGGGGTTCCTTCCTACTCTGAGATTCTGAACTGGTATCTTGAACTGTGCTTCTTATGATTATGAATTAAGACCAGCTTATGAGGACACAGAAGTAAGGAGTATGGTGACACAGCGGGCAGCCAGCTCTGCAGCAGCTTGCCAAACACCTTCACAAAGATTCTTCAGAAACACTACGCTAAAATCCAGCGCTAGAGTTCACATTTGAAGGTATTCAGTCGGTGTTCTCATGACCCACCTAACCAAAGGCACCTTCAGGGTTGGGGAGGCATGATGCTCATATAATTATGGGAGCCCTCTTTAAGAAAAGAATGCAAAAACAAATACAAAATTAGGCATGAACGTGAATATTTACTTAGAATGAGAAATTATATCAGGATAAATTACAGGAGTGCTGGAGAATTAAGTCCCTTTCTTCCGAGATCTCATTAAGCAATTTACCAGAAATGCTGACATAGAAATGTTTCCTGATTGTAACCCAGCTTCCTCTTCCCACCTGGAACCCTCTACACCTCTTAGCAACCCGAGTTCTCACAGGGCCCCTGCATGCAAAGGGACCCGTAGTTTATGCTTTATTAGTTTCATGATTTATTTTCTCTTGTGCTAAACCAAATATTGTTCTTAATATCATTTTATTTTTAAATTTTTAATTGATATACAGTTGTACATATTTATGTGGCATATGTGCTATTTTTGAAAAATATATACAATGTGTAGTGACTAAATCAGGGTATTTAGCATATCCATCACTTTAAACATTTATCATTTGGGGGGTGTGTTAAGAATCATCAAGTTCCTCTCTTCTAGTTATTTTGAAATACACAATACATTTTTTGTTAACTGTAGTCACCCTATGGTGCAATAGAACACTAGGACGTATTCCTCTTGTCTGTAACTTTGTAACCACCACCTTCCCTCTTCTTGTCCCCCTCCCCTTTCCAGTGTCTGGTAATTGTTATTTGATACTCTTCTATAAGATCAACATTTTGGATTTCACATATGAGTGAAAGTATGTGATATTTGTTTTTCTATGCCTGGTTTATTTCACTTGACATAATGTCCTCTAGGCTCATCCATGTCACTACAAATGATAGGATTTCTTCCTTTTTTAAGGTCAAATTTTATACACACATACATACCACGTTTTCCTTATCCATTCAGCCCTTCATCCATTGATGGACACTTAGGTTGATTCCATATCTTGGATATTGTGATCACCTAACTAAATACAATCATGTTTATCACACAAATGATACTCTAAGAGTGTTAATGGAAAATGAAAGAAAAAAAGGTCGGACAGAAACTTCATAATCCCACTATTTTAATCAACCATTTGTTTCTTTTTTTCCATCTTCCTCTTCAGTGCGTGCTCACATATGCATAATTTATATGCTTGAAATCATGGTGGAGATGTAATTTCATATTCTTTTTCACTTAACATGTCATCAGCTCCCTGTATTTCTCCTTTGTCTTAAAGTGATATTTCTTTTTTTTTTTTGCAGTTTTTGGCTGGGGCTGGGTTTGAACCCACCACCTCCAGTATATGGGGCCCGTGCCCTACTCCTTTGAAGCACAGGCACCACACTTTAATGTGATATTTCAAGGTTGCATGGTAATCTACTACCCTGCCGTTGTTGGAATTCATGTTATCCATAGTACAAACAGGAATTATAAAGCTGGGACCTGAATTACAGCTTAACTATGGGCAGTTCCAACTACAAAGAAACCCATCAAAAAAAAAAGACCATAGCAACATTGTAATTCACAGTGGCACAAATAATCTGTCAATTTAAAGAGAAAAATCAGTCAAACCAATTATTAGGTGTGGGAAGGTTAAAAAAAAACTATCAGCAGGTTAGATTTCTACTTTTCAACTAATTTCTTCACTTAAGCCGTTGAAAATCCAGTGAGAATGACCTTTCTTGAGGGGTTGCGAAATAGAATCAATAGAGATATGGACTTTATTTTCCCCCTCAGGAGTATGTCCTAATGGAGCGTATCCCTACTGGAGTCACATCATGCCCATTCTGTGTCCGTCATTATGCCAATTAGAATGCAAGTTATTTCACAAAACTCTGTGAGAACCCTCTCTCTGAAAAACTCCTGAACAAAAAACCCTTCAATGGCTGTCCGTAGCTCTCCCTACCCAGTGGAAATTAGGAGTGGAGTCCACGACTCAGGACTTCAGACAGTTCCCGTGGGTGGACGCACGTCCCTCGCGTCCCTCTGGCAAGCCCACGGCGACACCCTTCTTCCTTTTCCTTTCTCAGCTTCACAGTGGGATGCAGCAACCAAACTGCCCTGTGGGGTTTTGACTTTTTACAATTCCAGGATGAAAAACTCGGGTGGTAAAGACGTGGCCAAAGAATCCAATCCTCCTTTTCTAAATTCTCTGAGTGTTGGGCCGCAAGCTCAGACTCTGAAATGTCTTTTCTGTGGTTTGGAGCTGTTTCCACAGCCCATCCTATTGATAAGTAAAGGTGATTACAGCCCATCACAAGTCACTTAGAGCATTATACCAGGATGGATGTAAGCTGCTAAAATTATGGCTAGGTCATTTTTGGAATGAACCTTCACATTCGTGGGCATGACTCATCTTATGTGGGGGTTCCTAATATATCAAAGGTTATTGCAAAGGTCCCCATTAGGGCTTTAAATCTGCATCTCTCACGTTCTCATGTTTCGTACAGCAGGATGAGGGATCTGAGAGCCTCAGAATGGAAGCTGGGTGCTGGGCCAAGCCTGTAAGGACAGTTGCTGTTTCAGCTAGAAGTGCCTCAGATCCTGTGCTGTGACAATATCAAGGCTTAGCAATTCCCTAATCTGCACGCTGCAAGATCCCTTCAGACTTTATGGCTTTAATGCTTTGCAATGAAAAGCAAGATGCTGGGGGTTAACTACAAAAAACTGAGTCCCCACGGCCTCCTCAGTATCAATCTTCCCCCTGCATCAGTGACTCACCTGGTGTCACAGGGATGCTAATGATCAAAAAGCTTCTGCCTGGCAAACATTTATACATTTATTTTTACCTTTTAATTTTATAAAAGCCAACATCTATGTGAACCAAAAGCAGGGAATGACGTACTGACCAGCCAATGTTCTCACTGAAGCTTTTGTAAAATGAAATTTTCTTTGCTTCCTATTTTTGTGCTGTCTTCTTGTGTTGCTGGCACAGGTAACAATCACATTTGGCACTTCTGTCTTGCTTTTCATCCAGAGATTTCAAAGTGCTCCACAACAGGACCGCATTCTCCCAGCAGGGCGGGGAGAAGGTCAGTTCTGTCATGCCCAGTGAGCAGACAGGATGCGGAGAGGTGACTTGACTTACACACGAGCCCTGCAAACTTCAGTAATGGGAGCAGGTTAGAAGCCCAGGCTTCCTAATTCCTCACTCAGTCTGCTGGTCACTTGTCCCAGCTGACGTGCTCTCTTATTCTAAGGGCTGAATGTTGGGCCCAGCACGACGTATTAGGAACAGCTTGTTAAGGGAATGACCCCAAGGAGAAACTAGAAGGCCAAATAAAAAGAGGTTGGATTTGTTTTTGAGTAATACTGTGCAGTCTTTAAAAACTTGGACAAATAAGCCTGAAAAGCTAGTGCAAATCTACTGGGTGAAAAATGGCTACCAGATTTCAATAGTTGAAAATATCAAAGTATTGGCAAGACAGTCAAGCAACAAGAATCTTAGACTCTGTAGCTGGGAATGTGATTAGCACAACCATTGGGGAAAATAATTCAGCAACGGATTGCAAAATGGATATGCATATAGACTTCAACCGAGCACTTCCACTCCCCTGTTTATACTTTATTCTTGTCCATAGACATCAAGAATGTGTGTGTGTATGTGTGAATGTGTATATATGTTCATGAAATAAAATATTACCCAGTGGTAAAAATGAATGAACTATATCTTCCCATAAAATATAGATGAACATATATAGTACTTAATGAGAAAAAGCAAGGCTGAGATAGATAAAAGAAGAATCTATTTTTATACGCTTAAAAATATGAAAACTAAACATATGCTTTGAGGCACAAACTAAGCATGATATAACTAGTTTTTTAAAACACAAGCAAAATTAAGATGATGGCTCCATTTGGGGGAAGTTTGGAGTCTGAGGTTGGGGAAGTACATAGAGTAGGGGGAATGTTCCAGTTCTTAAATTAGGTAGTAGATTCATGTGATTCTGTATTACTTTCTCTGCATAGTTACATATATAATACAATATTCTTTTTCTTTTCAAATATTACAGAATATTAATAATGCAGATGTGCTAATAGTTAAAAACCAAAAGAGACTTTTAGAAATCTTTGACCTCTGCCAAGGATGTGTTTGCCTGGGTGTACAGGATTTTATATACCACTTAAAGATTACAAACATCTAAAATTTTGATCAGTATTTTTAAAACATCTGGAAAACAATAAATCAAGAAAGATGTTTGAAACAATGTGACATAAAAAGAGCTATTAAAGTTTGTAAGAGTTTATAAAAATCAAGGAGCCAGACATTAAAACTCAATATAAAAATCTGGAAAAATATATGAAAAAAAAATTTCAGGAAAATCCAAATAAGAAAGATGTGAAAGAGGCTTGAATTTCATTAGTAAACAAAGAAATGCAGGTTACTTAGAATAACTTTTTAAAAACACTATAACATTTGTGAAGATTGAAAAAATTCTCAGTGCTAGCAGGAGTGGAGTGGGCATTAACATAGCCTTTTCCAGAAGCATTTTAGAGATGAGAATCAGTAACCTTGACTAAGACCATAACTCTTCCTCATTCAGGTGCTGGAAACCACTCCAGAAGAAATCATTAGAAACCCAAAGATGTTTCCAGCCACCTTATCTTTAACAGCAAAAATTAGCCTGCATGTTGGCCAATAAGATAATAGTTAAATAAAGTATAGTGCATCCTCAATGAAAATTATACGATCATTAACAATGGTGTTTTCATAAAAGTATTTATTGATAAGGGAAAATGCTTATGCTAAAGGAAAATCAGTGTACCAAATGGTTTTTAATGAACAATTTTAGATTTATAAAATACGTGCATACACGCACGAGAAAAGCTTGTGGAAGATGTTGAAAGGGTTAATAGTTTCCCCACACTTTCCCCTGTGGGTTTTAGTTTTTTCCTTGTTTCCTTCCATAGTTTCTGTAGGGACTTTTCTAGTCTAATAATAAAATGCATTTTTTTTAAGTAATAGAAAATATTTACAATAGAGGGTGGTACTTTCTGTAACAGAGTGATGGTAGGCCATAAAGTGTCCATGGTAGGGTGACCATTGTCTCAGTTTACTCAAGACTCTCTCAGCTCCAGCAAAGAAAGATGTGTCCTAGAAAACCGGTCAGCCCTGGGGAAAACTGAGACAGTCATACTACTATTTGGCCTAAGAGACTCATTGGAGTAGAAAGATTTCCTCACTTCATATTGTTAACAGGAGTCTTGATAATTCTTCTGGTAGTCTTATAGAAATGGCTATTGTGACCTTGCAGATTCATGAAGATTTTTAAATAAGTCACATTTTAAAGAGCTTGTTGGAAGCAGAGCAGATTGCATAAATGCTAACTAGGCTGGTTTAGCCACGTATTACACAAGCTCTGAATGTGCACTCAAATAGGTCAGGAAACAAGAACGAGCTCTCGTCTTCGGGAAGAGGAGCCCGTTTATCCCATTTCACTTTTTGTGCTGTGCATATTCTTTCCTTCTGCAGGGTGGGAGTGGCAAGTGTATCATGTTGCCAGAGAAAAATTGGATGCTGGGAATTGCAGCTTAGAGGGTGAGGCAAGCTCCCCGGGTTAGGTCTGAAACCCTATGGAAGAATAAGATTCAGGTTAGAACCAGGCCAAATCTCCTCCTACACTAAATCTCCAGGAAGCTTTTCTACGTCTTTGCTTAGGAAAGCATCTTTAAAATATAATAGAATTAGGATGCTGGGTATGCTAATAGCAATCTCTGTGTCACAGAGAAGAGGAGTGAGTGGCAGGTGAGGGGGTGGCAAAGAGTCGGAATGCCTGTGTGCTGGAGGCAAGCTTTTGCCACCTCCCAGATGCCTCAGTACTTGGGAGCAGTCAGCCACTCTCTGTGCCTCAGTCTCCTCACGTATAAAAGGGAGAGGCTAACAGCACCTACCTCTAGTGTTATGTGGATTACACATGTTAACAGGTAATAAGAGCTGGAAGTGGTGCTTGCAGATGGGCACCAAGCTGGTCTATTAGGGAATGCGCCCAAAATTAGCCCCACGTACAGCAAAGAGAAGGAACAGGATTACACAGAAGTAGGACTGCACAGAGTGAGAGGTTGAGCCATGACAAAGTTTCCCCAGAGCTGCAATGGAGTTCCTCCAGATCTGTCCTGAGTTGGGGCAAGAGGTGGAGTGAGACTCAAGTGTGGCAGCCTTGAGAGTCACCTAGGGGCTGGGATCTGAAATTCATCTTTGCATTTGAGCCTCTGAGACCATGCTTTGCCCAGCTGCTCTGCTGATGACAGAGCCAGCCAGGACACTCAGCAAGGCCCCTTTCCAGAAAATAGGGGACAGATCTGACAGCTGATTTTTGTCTGGAAAAATCCCCAATGGCCTTGTGAATCTTCCTTACACCCACGCCATTCCAGGCTTCTTGCTCCATCCTGCCTTCTCTCTGTTCTTCACTTAGCATCAGACTTCTCTGGCTTTCTAAAAATCAGTGTTGAACATGCCATGAGGTGCCACCCCAAGCCCCCTTTAGAAACAAATTTTAAAGCTTTTCTAAAATTTGCTTTAATTTTATTTTTTGAATATGTAAAGCTTTATGAGGTTCAAAGTCCCCAGTATAAAATAAAAAAAAAAAAAGTCAACAAACAAAACCAAGTATAATCAGAGAATTTAGGCACTCATCCTGAAAGGTGGAAGATAGCATAGAGAGATTGCTCTAGACTAATTGAGAGTAAAGATACGTAGGGACCAATTGGCTCAAGGAAAAGAATCTAGCAAGCCAGCTACATAACACGCTAGATATAAAAAGCAAAGATGACAAAATGCTAAAAATTGTTGATCTAGATTAAGAACATTGTAATATTCTTTGAATCTTTCTGTAGATTTTGAAAGATTTCAATAATATAAATTCTGGATTAAAGTAAGAAATCTCTCCCTGTTAAGATGTCTGGCACTTGGATTCCTGTTTATCTGCAAATATATTAAGACATAGAAGCCCGAGGGAGAGTAAACAAGTCAAACACTAAACCTCTGCCCTAATTTTTTTAAAGTAAAGCAGGAATTCATAGAGGGAGATCTCCAGGTTTTAACATAAGATACCCTTTACTTTTCAATAAAATTCTAGACAGAACTATTTATGATTTGTGAGCACTTAGAACGAAAGCAATGATTACTGGGAGACAATGTATGCTCATTAAGAAAAGGTCATGCAAAATATTTTTCTTTTTTCCCCCAATGGGGAACATCAAAGACATAATATAATTTTATTATAACAAAGCATTTGAAAAAGCTGATCATACTGGCTTTGTGATTGAAATGGAGAAATGCAGCTGGTTATTAGCAGAGTGCTTCTCCCGCACTTCATTTCTTCTTGTGTTACTCATTCATTCAGTATTAATCCTGTGTCCAGTACTATGCTAGAAAAACGTTGCACCCTACTAAAATGAATGAATACATTAATGCCAATCTAGACCTTGAAATTTCTGAAGATGTTTCTAAGGTGTGGCCTAAGACAATAAGGCATCAGGATCACACGTTGCAAATGCACATTCCTGAAGCCATTTCTCAGACTTACTGAACCCAAATTCCTGGAAATGGGAAGTGGGGATCTACCTGTGTCACAAATGTCCCAGGCAATTCTTTTCCACACTGAAGTTTGAGACCTACTTCTAAAGGTGATTCTTTGCCTTCTATTCTAAAATTGTTAACATTTCAATCAGTGAATTGAGTGAATTCTAACACAAACTTTGCCTGTCAAATGTGAAGATGACTGAAAGTTGGAGGTAAAGCTGATAAACCATATTAAAGACTCAAACTTGAAAATGACCTTGGAAAAGGAGAAAGATGGAATGAAATTAACAATATACAACTTAATAGGGTTAAATGTTAAGTTCTACATCTAAGTTCAAAGAATCAACTACTTAAATATAAGGTAGGAAAGCTCTGGATTGACAGCAGTTCACTTGAAAAAGATTTAAAGTTCAATGAGAGTCAAAAATGTGATATTATGTCTAAAAAACCCAGTACAAATTTGAGTATGCATTAAGAAAAACAAAAAATAGGAACAGGCAAAGTTGTCTTCATGACGTTCAGCATTGGCAAAGCACATTTATTTGAAAATATTTAAATTCCTATTGTTTAAAAAGATATTGTCAAACTACAGTGTGTCCAAGGGAAGGTGACTGGATAGCGAATTGTCTTAAACCTTCATCATATGAAGAAACTGTGTTTCACACAGCAAAGTGAAGACTCAGGTGTAATAATAGCTGACTTTAAAGGGTCGAAAGGCTATTGTGTTAAGGAAGGAATAGACTTTCTCTATATAGTTCCACAGAAAAGAGCTGAGAGCACTGAGGCTAAGTCACAGGAATGCTATTTTTGGCTTAATGTAAGGAAGAATTATCTGAGAATTAGAGAGCTCTATATGTGGAATAAGCTATTACCCTTATGAGATAGTGAGTTCCAATAGTAAATTAAAATACCTGTCTGAGATATTATGGTGAGGATTCCAATCAATCAATCAAATAATCAATCAAAGAAGGGACTAGGGTTTTAATGTTTTTGCCCCTTCCAAAATTGTTGTTGAAATTTAATCCCCAATGCAACAGTGTGGCCTTTTGGAGTCATGAGGACTTATAGTTTAAGAATAGGATTAACACCCCTATAAAAGACCTCCAGCTGGATGGGAGCTCCCTCTTGCCCTTCCAGCCCTTCTGCCACGTGACAACACAGATTCCCTTCCCTCCAGAGAATGAAGCAACAAAGCACCATCTTGAAATTAGACACCAGGCCCTCACCAGACACCAAACTTGCCGGCACCTTTATTTTGGTCCCCCAGACTCCACAACTCTGAGAAATTCTGTTCATTATAAATTACTTAGTCTCAGTTACTTTGTTATGGCAACATTAAAGGACTAAGCCAGGAAGCTTTGTATAAACCAAGAGTGATGGTGAACTAGGGACTAAAACATATACTTAACTCAACCTGCTGTAACTGAAATACAAATTCAAAAACAAAACAAAACAAAAAAAAAAGAAAGAAAAGGAAAATAAACAAGAAAGCCTAGCTGAATTGCATGAATTACACAAGATATTCTTTCAAACAAAGATTGTGCCATTAGATTGCCACATACTTTGTACAGAATGTCGATTTCAATGCTAAGCCTTGAAAGTTCTTATAAGGTTGTATCAGTTGTTCATCCCTCCAAAGGAATCAGTTTTTGATATCTTTTAGAGGGTCTTGTGGTGGAGAAGGAAAGAGTCAGAATGACTGTGTCACACCTCCATAGTCTTTTGCCACGGAAGTCTGACCATGTGGAATCCTTGAGCTGACATGACCTTAATTCTCACACTTGTCATCCCACCTACAGAGCAACAGCCAGCCCTGCCGCAAGTGGGAATAGAACTTGAGGGCGAGAAACACACACACTAGCCAGTGCTCTGTGGAGCCATCTGACATCAAGTCCAAGTCACAATAGGGATAACGGCAATGAATTGGAGAACTCATGTTCCTTGTTTTGGAGATTTCTACACTTAATAAATACCCAAATAGGTTTGAACATTTAGGGAACACAGCAAAAGCAGAAGACGCTCAGAAAGAAAGTTGGTCATAGATACTATGAGAGGCCATTAGATATATACTGTGATTACAAGTAGGCAAAAGCTCTAAGAAACCGTAAGCAAAAACTATATAGAGGGTGGGAAGGGGAGCTCCTCGGTGGTCCGGAGTAAGCACGGCTGAAACAGGTGCATAAACCCTTGCCGCCTTACTGGAGGGCAGAGGAGGAAACACTCCCCGCGGAGGCGAGGTTGGGATGTCTCGGTGGCCATCTTGGAGGTTGTACCTAACTCTGTCCTTCGAACAGCATTCCAGCCTCCAGCATGAATTTTTGTTCAGCTCTTGCTATTGTCCTTATCTCCATGTGAACCTTACGTAATATCTTTCTGACTTTTCCCCTTAGCCAAAGAAAAGAGTGAGTACTACTAGCAGTCTGGGTCAACATGTGTTTGCCATCTCATGCTGTTTTTACCTTTAAATTGTCAAGAGAAATCTGCATTCTCATCTTTAAGATATTTGTATTTATATAAAAATAATGTCCCAATCCATTGATTAAAATGAAAAATTTAAAGAGACAGGCCCTACTTATTCTTTCAGTTGCTTCTTATAATTCTTGGCCAATTGCCGTGCAATCCCCTGAGAAACGGCTATTTCAGTTTGAGAAACATGGTTGTACAATAAAGCTACATTACTTGAGGTTATCTCAGCAACTATTCCCTGAAGATCCTAATTAAAGCAGAGGTTTTAAGGAGATAGGAGTATGTATGTGTGTGTTTATGAATCCCTTTCCAGAACGCCATCTGAATTAAAAAAGCCAGAAAACAGTATTCTAGATAATTTAGGAACTTGGTAATTTATAATAAAATTGAACACATGCTAAAGACAAAAATGAATTTTAATGTTCAAACCCAAATCTGCTTATTTGGAAACATTTAGATCTTCCTGTAAATTGAAAGTAATTATATTTTGGTTTTCTGGAATAAGGATCAATTTCTGCTACTTTATTATAACCCTGAAGGAAGTTCCACCACTGTTCACATAAAATTCACCAAAGAAATAACAGGAAGAGAAAGAGAGAAGGCAGCAGACATGAGCTAATACAAGGAGAACCAAGGATAAAGAATTAGGACCCACACTTGGGCAAGGTGGAGAGCTCTGTGTGGAGTAATTGTTTCCATTAGATTTTATTTAAAAATTAATTATGTTAAGAATTAAATAGCTTTGTATGGTGAAGTGTCATTGGTAGTTATTAAATGTTATTTATTAAAATCTTAATAAGAATTAGATTTTAAATTAAATATTGACTTCCACTAAATTAAATTTAAATAATTAAGCCTAATGTTAATGGTGAGAGATTTCAGGAGAGGAGGGAGTTCATTGCGAAACCCGCTTCTTATAAAAGTCATATATATAAATAATGTGTTCAAAGATTACAATTTTCCAAGTCACCTTTTTTGGTCCATTGCTACCATCTAATTTCTTTAGAAACAGGTTTGTACTTCCCAAGTGCTATTATAACCAATGAAATTTCCAGAGAAACCATTAATGACTGTACACACCAGTTCAGTTCAAAAGGCTTTATTGGATGGTAATGTTTACCCAGCGCAGCGATGAAAGAGGACTGAGACTTGGCCTCTGCCCTTTCAGAGCCCACAGCCTGCAGGAAGGAAGAGATCCCTAACACAGGGCTATAGTGCAGCATGACACAGGTGAGAGGCGTCTAGTTGGGAGGTTTGGAAGAGTCTTCACAGATAGTGATCCCTGGGTAGGATTTTGACAGATGAATATCAGAAAGGCAGATGCCAAGCAGAATTTTCCGTATATATAGAGGTGTGAAGCAACATGGGGTGCCTGAGGCAAAGTTTTATTTCAGTGGGACTGGGAGAAGTTAGAGGAAATGAATGATAGCCTGAGTAAGAAAAGAAATGGGATCTCTTGTCTCTCTCTGGGACCTCAGGCCAATTATCTGACCACTCTGAGCTTCTGTTTCCTCATTGATAAAGTTTTTTCCTGGAATTGTGAAAATCCAATAAGATAAAGTAGTGTAAAATTATGGACAATGACCTGGCCCCTCAGCATGAAAACTGGCAACATGAAGTTTGACACAGTTAAATATAGGAATAGGGACACCAGTCCCATTGTCTCACATGACCACCTCAAACGCCATGCCCTGCAAATGTCTGTGAACCAGGTGCACAGCAAAGACAGAATTTGACTTGGGTGGGGGAAGGAGCGAGGAGGTTGTGTTGTGTGAGTAAACAGGAGAGACAGTTATAAACAGGAGGCGGAACAACCTTGGGAAGCAAGAAATTCCTTCCCCCTTCCTCCTACTTCCTGACACACAAATGATTATAAAACACACTGTACTTTCTGTAATAAAATAAGCATGTTAGTACTGCCCTTTTTTCTTTTCATGCTGACACTCATGCTGGCCCACCACGGAGCTTGTAGAGATTGCACACAGTTCTCTTCCACTAGCTCAGAAATCCACTGAACCATGGGGAATGAACATGCCTATATGAGCGATCCCTGTTATAATGAAACACAATACACTTTAATAAATCTTCACATCAAAGTCCAATCAGATACCGTTCTGTGTTTTGATAATACAGTCACCTGGACTTCATAGATCCGAAAATCAATTTCCCTGTACTTTGTCCTTGTAGTTTGCCTCTCCTTCTGTGCTGCCTACGCGAGTTTGTGCCATCATTATTCACCCAGAGCACGAGTCTGGAGCCTATGAGGCATTTTTGACTTCCCTTGTCTTCACCATTCACACTCAATTCGTGACCAAGTCTCAGTAAATCTAACTCTTGTCTTCTTCCTTCCACTTTTATTGTGGTTCTCTCACTTGTGGTCCTAACTAAGTCTTGGCGCCATAATTATAAAAACATCTTCACTGGACTCCCTGGATCCAGCAGAGCCATCCCATGATGGCAGAGAGATCGAATATTGTATAGATCAGCTGAAAATCCTTTTAGGGTGCCCCATCATCTACGAGATGAAGTCCAAACATGGGACAAGGCCCTGTATGTTCTGACCCTGTCTTCTTCTATAATCTCAGTTTCCAACACTTTGTACTTTGTATTCTGATTATACAAAGTTAGTGGTTATTTACCAGAAAAAACTCTCCCAAAAACCTCTGCAATTCCCTTTATCAGATATTAGCTACTCAAAGTATGGTCCATGGACAAACAGCATCAGCATCACTTGGGAGCTTGTTGCAGACTCTCCAGCTGCACTTTAGAACCACTGCAGCAGGAGCCACACTGCAACAAGATTCCAGGTGGTTCTTGTACACATTCAAGCAAGTTCTGCCTAGAATCTTTTGTCCAGCTTGCTGCTTCTCATCTTTATAAACCAAATGCCTCTTCTTACATATTAAGAAAAGTCACCTGCTCTTTATTGTCTTGAAATATTGTGGATAACATACACTGTCTATATTCATAATTTTAAAAATCCAATGTAGCGGCTCGGCGCCTGTGGCTCAATCGGCTAAGGCGCCAGCCACGTACACCTAAGGTGGCGGGTTCTAATCCCCAGCCTGGGCCCGCCAAACAACAATGACGGCTGCAACCAAAAATGGCCGGGCATTGTGGCAGGCGCCTGTGGTCCCAGCTACTTGGGAGGCGGAGGCAGGAGACTCGCTTGGTCCCAGGAGTTGGAGGTTGCTATGAGCTGTGATGCCATGGCACTCTACCCAGGGGGACAGCTTGAGGCTCCGTCTCAAAAAAAAAAAAAAAAAAATCCAATGTAGCTTTCACCATAATAGGAAAAAGGCAAGTGCTATGAAATAAAACATGCATTTCTACATGTAAATGCTTAGGTACAACTAGACTCAAAGACATAAAAAAGTAATGAAATCTTTGCCCAGAATCACCAGGGATTGACTGATCCAAATAAAGATGGATTCAGGTGCATTATATTGGTGACCCAGATACCATGAGCAATGAGACAGTCAGTGATGTGACTTTTCAAGATGGTGAATGACTCTTGGCAAAGTTCCAAAGAAAACAAACACAATATTCATTTGATTCATGAGGGAGTCATATTCTTGGAAAATGCAGTTTTTATTAAAACTGTGCAAAGCGTGCTTTATGTTTATATGTCACATGAGTTAGACTGTAGGCTCAGGTAAGTATAATCAGATTTTTCACTCACATGAATGTCTGTTGGGACATTCAAGCTTTGTGCTGGAGGCGAGACTGCTCTTTGTCATATAGGATTAAACACTAAACATCAAGACATCTAGCATCTCTGGGTTTTATCCACCAAATGCCAGAGCTGTCTTCCCATCAGTGACCACAAGTATTATCCCCTAAAATTTCCAAACTCCATGAGGGGGCCAGACCTTCACTGCTGAGAACCATTGGTCTGCCTGTCCTATAGCATGGACTATTTTTGACCCACCAAACTTCATGTTGAAATCTGATTCCCAATATTGAAGATGGGGCCTAGCGGGAGACATTTAGGTCATGGGTGTGGATCCCTTATGAATAGATCAATGTTCTCTCTGGAGTGGAAGGGATACGTTCTCACTATTTGTTCCCATGAGAGCTATTTTTTTTTTTTTTTTGAGACGGAGCCTCAAGCTGTCCCCCTGGGTAGAGTGCTGTGGCATCACAGCTCACAGCAACCTCCAACTCCTGGGCTCAAGCGAGTCTCCTACTTCTGCCTCCCAAGTAGCTGGGACTACAGGCACCTGCCACACGCCTGGCTATTTTTTGGTTGCAGCCGTCATTGTTGTTTGGTGGCCTGGGCTGGATTCGAACCCGCCAGCTCAGGTGTACGTGGTTGGCGCTTTAGCCGCTTGAGCCACAGGTGCCAAGCCTGAGAGATGACTATTAAAAAGAGCCTGGTCTCTCTCTGATTCTCTCTCTCTCTTCATAGTCTGCTCTCACACCAGGCCCTCTGCACATTCTAGTTCCCCTTTCCCTCCTACCATGGGTGGAAGCGGCCTGAGTCCCTTATTGGAAGCAGGTGCTGGTGCCATGACTCTTGTACAGACACCCTGCCAAACTATGAGCCAAATAAAACTTTTTTCTTTCTAAATTGCCCAGCTTCAGGCATTCCTTTATAGCAACATAGACAGACTAAGACAGTCTGATCCACTCTAGAGCTTTCCTCAAGCTGCAGTTGACAAGTCGCCCTCTCCATTCCAGGTGCTCCCTGGGCTGTCTCCCTCTGGCTGCTCTCTTAGGGACTTCTGGCCCAGCCCCTTGTGGTGCGTCAGTATTAATAGAGCAAAAATCCCTCTTTCTCTTTAGTCTGAAAGCACAAGAGTTTATTGTCTCATAATTTTGGAGGTCAGGAGTCCAAGATCGAGATGCTGGCAGGGCCGTACTCCCCATGAAGGAGCCAGTTGTTCTATGCTGCTCTCCCAGCTTTTGGTAGTCTTAGGTAAGTCTTGACTTGTGCAAACCTTACTCCAATCCTCTGTCTTCACAGGGCATCTTCTCCTTGTCACATGTGTCCTCTTTTTGTAAGGACATCACTTATATTGCAGATAAGTGCCACCTGACCTCAATATGAGCTTATCTTCTTAGCTTTACCAACTATATCAGGAATGTCTCTTAATCACCTTTGTATTCTCAAGGCATTGAACAATCTGAAACTGAATAAATGACTTCAAAAAATAAAAAAAAAAAGAACAACTCTGAGAGCATGTAGATATTTTTATCATTAAAATTGAGTGTTTTCTAATATATCTATTCTAACCCGAAAGTAATATGACAGAAAAAATGGACATTTGCCAATCTTTCTTTTTTTTCTCTTTAAAACTTCAAGTATTCCCGGAGTCTTTATTCCATTTCATGGAATCGATACTCTTGTGTGCCTGGCACTGAGCTACATAGTCTTTTGACAATTTCATCAGGCATCATGAGAAACAGTTAAGTACATAATGGTATATTTAAATACAACTTTATGCTTCTCTAGAGGCATAAAGGAAAGAAGTGATTCATTCTGAACAAAGCATTTGGGGAAAACTTTTCAGAGGATGGGAAGGTATATATACCTTCCATATATAACACTGTAAAGATTCATATTTTGAAACTCTCATAATAAAGACAATATGAAGAAATATGTGACTTATTCACTGATGGCACTTTTCAAAGTCTCCTAAAAATAACTGAATAGGCATTTCCCCAAAAGTTTATTGCTATGGGTATAACTGAGAAACCTTCTCTTAAGTGACTTTGGGGCCCTCCTGAAGTCCTAACATCCCTGTTAAAATTGACCTTTCCAAATGGGGTAACTTCTCATAATTTGCTTCTCAAATGGGTGATTTTGAATTTAATATTGTCTTTTGCCCACTAATGTATTGAGTTTGGTACTTCTGCCTTGGGGAAATTTATCACTAACACTATACACTTCTTTAGTACAAATAGTGAACAAAATAGGTTTTGAATATATTTGTACCTTTAGGAGTGAGTTATGGGGATGGTGGTAAAAAAAAAAAATAAGACCCAAATACTTTCCACACCTCTAATCTTAAAGAATTCAACACATATACCTTATTGTTCTCTGCCTTAGAGTCTTCGGTTTCTGCCATATCTGAAGTATGGAACAAATATTTATCAAACGAGTTAATGCATGCATACATAAATAAAATGTTCTCAATTTCCATTTGTTCTGAGCTTCAGAATTTTTATTAAATTTACTAAGCTTTAAGAAAGTTTAAAAAAAATATATATTAAGGAGAACAACTGGGAAGGATTTTTTTGCAGTCCTACAGTGAATGCTGTCTTTGAGGCACGAAGGACTCCAGGTCAGGGAACGCTGTGACCTCCTGAACCTTGCACAAAGGTGGCCTTTTTTCTCCCTCCTTCCCTTTGCTGGTTTCACGAGTGCCAGCTGAGTCTAGATGTGCGCACTTTACACTTGAATGAAACATTCCCTGCCCTCAGTTCTGGGAGCTCCACTCTGCTGCCTCCATCTGCTACTCCTGATAAATGCTCATATTTTAAATGTATTACTATCAACACAATCCCAATGTGGTTTGCTGGCTTTCCATATAGCAAACAACCCGCTGGCACAGAGCCACTTCTTGGGTGGAAAGATATTAGGCAGACAGGAGACAGACATATCTCCCACTGAGGAAAGATGAGAGTGAAGAGGGAGGAAGGGGCCTGGAGAAGCGAGGGCCAAAGATCATGCCTGTGTCCTGCAGGTGTGCTGAGGCCATCAGGATCCAGACATGGCTCCAGGGGGTCCTTGCAGAGGGTGAGCGTCTCCCAAGTGCAGCCGGCCATCCTGAGTATGGAGCAGATGTGAAGTTTCGGAAGTTGCACCACTTTTCTCTGAAAACGAGTTAGTTGAATGATCTTAGCCTGGTCGGCTGACAACACTCCATTATTAAGAACCTCCTGGAAACTAAGATGTACAGGAATTTGCCTCCAGCCCTGAAAGCCTCCATGGGCACATGCACCATTTATGACACTCTTCCAAGTTCCCCTGCTAGTTTCAGCTGGCACTTGTCTCCGTTGTAGTGTTTCTTCCTCCCAGCAACTGATCTCTAGCCGGCATAATCACCAATTGCATTGGGGAAAGATGGAGTCACGCAGTGTGGAGGTCTCCCTGAAGAACACAGTCCCAGCAGAGGCCACTGGGGTAGATGCTATTTTCTCCTGCTTATGGAATCACACAATCTCAGAGTTGGAAGGAGACAGTTAAGGAACATCAAATCCAGTTCTTTTATCCTAAAAGCCTCTTACATTTTCATTTTCCAAAGTGATTCATTTACCTCTCCCCTTGCCCTCCTCCTTTTTCTCTGGTTCAGTAGTGGTGACTCAGTTTCTCCACTTGCTCAGGCTAACAGCTTTGGACTCATCTGTTCTGCTGGCTCTACCTTCAGATATAGCCAGTGTTCGACCCTTTCTCCCATCTTTCCTATTACAACTCTGATCCAAGATGCCCTCATCTCTCCTCAGGATCACTCAAGTCAGGCCTGCCACCTGCCTTGGTAAATGACGTTTGGAACACAGCCCTACTTACTACTCTACCTTGTTAGTGGCTGTTCTTGTGCTCCTACAGCAGAGTCAGGGAGCTGCAGCAGAGACTCCATGGCCTAGAAAAAACATTTACCACTCCTGGCCCTTTACAGAAAAGTTTTGCTGGCCCCTACAAATAGCCTATTACAATACTGCTCTGCAAAAAACCCTATCACTCAGAGTAAAAGTGGAAGTCTTCCATGGCCCTGTACGCACTGGACACCCATGAGCTCTCTGACCCTGTCTGCTGCTGTTCTTCCCTGGCTCTCTCTGACCCGGCCACACTGGCCACTTTCCCTTCCCAATCTTTCTCAAATATACCAGGCTTGCTCCCGACTCAGGGCCTTGCATTTCTGTCCCTCTGCCTGAAATGATCTCTGCATTGACATCTGCTTGTCTTGCTCACTGTTTGCTTATTTTTTACTCAAATGTCATCTTCTAGGGAACCTTCCCTGGACACCCTTAAAGTGGCACTTTCTCACTGCTCTATTTTTCTCCATACCTTCTATCACCGTTTCGCATACCACATTTCCCATAGTTATTGCATCTACAGTTTTTTCCCATTTCCCTACTAAAATGCACACTCCGTGAAAGCATGGGTTCTGCCTGTTTTGTTCTCCCCCCAGTTTTCCCAATACAAGGTGTTGTATAAATGAACAAATGGATCCTTGGGAGCAGTAACACTATGGCACCAGTGAAATGTATCAGCATCTCAGCAAGGGTTTCTACAAACAATCCCGCTTAGGAAAGAGTCACCAGGAACTCCAGGCAGAAATGACCTGTGACCTTGCAAAGGTTTCCACTTTCTTACTTCTGTTTCTCCACTTTCTTACCAGCATATAACCAGGGGCTATGTGCTATTCCTTGAGTCTATGGCTCTATTTCCTACAGCATTTCAGAATGTATTCTTCTTCCACCTGTCATTATTAAAACATATCTCTCTGGCTTCTGTTACCAAAAGACCCTGGCACATTTCTCTTCTAAGATGATAAACTCATTAAAACCCAAATATTAAATGAATAATAACGTGTCTACCTTCTGAAAAATAATTTGCATTTAAACAACTTTCAATGCCTGAATCCAGAGGTAAATGATATGGGAATTCCCAGGAGGCACTGGCCTAGACCAGCAGGGCTAGTTGTGGAGAGGTCCCCGAAGCAAAATCAAATCACAGTCATGAACACTCACTCTTCCTCTGCAGGGTGAGTCCAGCCATGTATATCCCCTTCAGAGCGTGCAAGCACACAGAAACGCAAGGTGCAAAATTAGCAGCACGGAGAACATCTTAACTTCATGGAATTAGCCTGTCACTTGTGAAACGTGAATACAGTTAAATATATTGCTCTTGATTCCTTCCCTCAGTGCCTTGATAGCTTTGGTCTAGCTTGCAGTCCTGCTAGCACTAAACCACTTTTTAGGGAGAAAACAGACACTGGATAGGCATACAGCTCAGCCTTAAAAAGGGCAAGACGAAGTGGGGGTGGACAGGATTATTAGAACTTAAATCACAAGCAGATTCTATCAGATTTCTGGAGCCACACTTACCACTCTCCACAGTACAGGGAGGGTTCTGAAGTTGGAGAGGAGGAAAAGACTGAGAAATACAACTTCCTCACTAAAAAGGCCAAAACGTATTCTTGGTTCACAGACTTTGTGTTCTGCAGGAAACCAGACTTTCTCAGGCAATTCACTATCAGGAAAGATTAAGAGACTCATCTGGACAACTGAAGAAGGGGCATTTATCCACCAGCAGGTCCGAATGACTTGTCTTTCAGGAGCCCTGTGACATGTTCAGTGGACAATACACCACTCACACAGGCCTTGTGTGCAGGATGGTGCTTACCTGTCCAAGACAAAGCAGGCTAGGAACAGCCTTAGTTTACCAGAATCTGCTCCAGGTGGTCTAGCTCATGTGGCTGTCAAAAATGAACAAATCATTTCCTTTTGAATAATCATAAAATATAACTCATTCCTCTACCCCCCCCCACCGTGGGGTAGAACCCCACAACTGTGTGCTCCTTCACAAACTGTGTGCTCCCTTTAAGGTCCAGAAGCAGGTGGACAGACTTTTATGGAAGGCAACTCTTTCGATGACCCGGTATCCCTGGTCAGCATGGAACAGGGCCTGGGGATTAGGGCATAAAAACCCTTCTCCAGTGACTCTGGCCCTGTGGCTGTTAAGCCTGCAAAGAAGGGGTTAAAAACCTTTCTGCAGAGACACAGCCTAGGGGTTGATAAGTGAACTCTTATCAGAAAACTACGCAGGCCTCCAGGTTGCCAGAGACAGAAGGCATAAATCTGCTTTCTGTAATACGATGAGTGCATAGTATAACTCCAAGGTTTTCCTCCCCTCTTGGTAGTCTCAAGTCTTTAGACATACTCCCTTTTGCAGCTGTCTCAAAGTTTCAAACTTTGTGTCTTTTTGAAGGTTGAACTAACTTTAGAAAAGTAGTATGGATGCTTTGCTTGTTAATTAATAGTGTGTATGTAACCAGCCGACTATAAAAGGAACCCCACAATTGTGTGCTCCTTCACAAACTATGTGCTCCCTTTAAGGTCCAGAAGCAGGTGGACAGACTTCTATGGAAGGCAACTCTTTCGATGAGCAATAAAGCTTGAGCTTTAAAGCTTTGCTCTTGCCATCAGCGAGTAGTCTGTCTCTTTCACTATAATAATTCCAGATATGAGACTACACCTGTGGTGATGCTGTCTGTCTCTCATGAAACCCCAATGCAACACACCCCACAGGCCCCTCTGAAATTTCCACTTGCAGGATTGGGTATTGATCTACCATTTCCCCAGGGAATCCCCATTTCATTCACTTCACCATCTAGACAAAGAGACGTAATTGTGTAACCATATGGAAACTTTCTGCGTTTTATCAAAAGGGCTTCCTGTAAATGGTAACTCACACAAGATAATAAGTACTTTGATGGGCACACAAAAAAAGGCATTTTGTAAACTGCAGTGAAACCAGTTCCTTAAACAATTTCTAAACTCCAAATATAGAAGTAAAGAGATCCTCACGCCACTGTGAAGTGCTCATTGTTTTCGATCAGAACAAAGGTAGAATATGTGCTGCTTTAACATGAGCCTGAGACCCTGCTGTCCACACGAGAGGCTTCACTTGCAGCTGACTTGCTTCTGTCTCCTGGGTGCTGCCACAACCCCACTAGCACTTGTGACCTGCAGCTAATATCAAACACTCAGTGGACCAGAGGACAACTGGGATTCCCCAAAATTCTCCACTATACTGCAGGGGGATCCCTCCCACCCAAGCAACAGGGGAATAGGAGCTGATAATATTTTTACCAAGATGGATTACCTCAAAGGTGGGCAGGCCACTTGTGTCCAAGGTCAGGCACTAAGCCAGTGGCTCTCAACCTTCAGTGTGTGTCAGAATCACCTATAAGACTTGCTAAAACACAGATCACCACGCCCCATTTCAAAGTGGTTTAATAGGCTTGGGGCAGGTCCCAATAATTCGCATTTCTAATAAGGTTCCAGGTGCTATGGATACTCTCCATCCAGATGCCACACTTAGAAACCACCCTTCTGGCCAGGCGTGAAATTCCAGCACTCTGGGAGGCTGAGGTAGTTGGATCACTTGAGCTTGAGCTCACAAATTCGAGACCCCTGTCTCTAAAAATAGCCAGGCATTGTGGCAAGTACCTGTAGTCCCAGGCACTTGGGAGGATGAGGCAAGAGAATTGTCTAAGTCCAGAAATTTGAGGTTACTGTAAGCTGTGATGCTGTTGCACTCTGCTGAAGGCAATAAAGTGAGATTCTGTCTCAAACAAAACAAAACAAACAAAGAAAACCCCACCCCTCTGAGCTCAGAGTTTGTGTAACTTTTTTCTTTCCTGCTACTGCTATGGTTCACAGGGGCAAATCCAGAGATAAGCCAGGTTAAGACAGACGAGCAGGCAACCTTTCTCATGATTCCAGATGTGCACATCCATCTCACAGTTTGAACTTACTTTATCCACTTCACTTGTAAAACCTACCTGATGGTAGTTTGAGTCCATTGGTCCACATCCGTTCTAATACTGACATCATTCAGATCAGCATAGAGAAAAGAAGACTGGCAGATGTACTCAAAGACCTCACAAAACATCAAAAAACGCATGTCATGAAGCAGTTTCTAGAGTGAGTTTGTACAAGTAGCCATAGCAAGGCAGGGAAGGGAGCACCCAGAGAGCCCTCATGTAGGCAGAGAACAAAGTTTTCTCAGCTGACATTCCTGGCTGCTGCTGGTGAAGTCATCTGAAACTGGAGATGAAACTTTTGGTTCAAAATGCAAAGAGCTACTCTGCAACTAATTTCAAAGAACACCCATGTGCTCCAGCCTTCATTCTATTTTTTTTTTTCTTCCTAGAATATTTGCTCCTCTAAGGATACAAAAGGCAGTCTTTAAAGATCTATTTCTTTCCGGCTCGGCGCCTGTGGCTCAATTGGCTAAGGCGCCAGCCACGTACACCCAAGGTGGCGGGTTCGAATCCCCAGCCCGGGCCCACCAAAACAATAATGATGGCTGCAACCAAAAAATGGCCGGGCGTTGTGGTGGGCGCCTGTGGTCCCAGCTACCTGGGAGGCGGAGGCAGGAGACTTGCTTGAGCCCAGGAGTTGGAGGTTGCTATGAGCTATGATGCCATGGCACTCTACCCAGGGGGATAGCTTGAGGCTCTGTCTCAAAAAAAAAAAAAAAAAAAAAAGATCTATTTCTTTCCATACCTTGGTCCTAAAGAAGAACTATAGTACAGTAAAATGTTGCCAAAGGAATTGGGACTAAGCATAACAGTGAGTTCGTTAGAGTGGTTTTGGACCATTCCAGGGTGTCTTTGTGTGTAAGGAAGGGAGTGGGGAGTCGTCATGACTGCTGGCAGTATCTCTGAAGGGCCAAACAGTGGTGATTAAATACTGTACGTGAATGACACATTTATTTCTATTCTTGTTATGTTTCCTCTGTAGGTCAGCTGGGGCTCTGCTCTGCCTCTTCCTCACACCAGGACCGAGGCGGAGGTGGCAGCTACCGTCTGGGCACTGCTGACTGCCATGACAGAGGGAAGAGAAAGGGGAAATTGCATGTTAGGTCTACAAGATCTGGCCCAGATGTCACACATGTCCCTGGCTGCTGTGAGCTGACTATTGTCAAATTCACATTCCCCAGAATTTCAAAACGTGACCGTATTTGGAAACAGGATCTTTGCAGGTATATTTCATTAAGGATCTTGAGATGGCATCATGCCAGATTTACAGTGGACCCTAAATCCGATGACTGATGTCCTTAGAGGAAGAAGAGACATAGAGATAGAGAAGACCATGTGAAGACAGATGCGGAGATTAGAGTGATGCAACTCATGTCAAGGAATGCCAAGGATTACCAGAAGCCACCAGAGGCAGGAAGAAGCAAGGAAGAATTTTTCTCCAGAGCCTTCAGAGAGAGCACGCCCTTTTGCCACCTTGATTTCCAACCTGCAGTCTTCAAAACTGTGCGGGATAAACCTCTTCAAGTTGTAAGCCTACCATTTATGGTGACAAATGCACTGACCCAAGCAAGTCACACTATCAAACCAGATTTCAGGAGAGTGGGCAGGGACAGTGCTGTAGTGCTGGCTAGTCTCAGATCCACTCTCCATCTTGCCCTACTCTGCTCTGAGCCTGGAAAGCTAAAAAGTAAGGACAGCATAAACAGACCCCACGTCCCCTGTCTTTTGGTTGAGGTTTGCTGACACTAGGGATGCAGAGCGGGAAGAGACTGAGGGGAGACTACCTACTTTGCTACCTTGCTCCCCTCCAGGCTGGTGGTGGCTGTGCTGTGCTATTGAAGGCCACAGCTCCTGCTGGGAAGCCCCTCCCTCAGTTTTTCTTTTCTTTTAGAGTTCTGGTAACTATTTCTTCCCCATGCTCCTTAGACCTGGGGTGTGACAGTGGCTGTCAGCCGAGGGGCTTCACCATTCCTTGCTGGCTTCCCATCGCAACACCCAGAGTCCTTTTATCAACCTCTCCTCCATAACTTCATCTGAGTCTGCCATCTGTTTTCTGTTGGAACCCAAGAGATACATACATCATTTCCCTAGGAGGAGTGGGGGAAACCTTTAGTAGATGTAGTGATGACCTCGCTAAATTAAGGAACAATGGTGGGACATGCTAGGAGAGAGGCTGAGTACATGATAGCTTTGCTTTTGATCTCCATTCTCTAGCAGAGGAAGAAGTGCGAGCTCGGAAGCAAGATTCAAATCCCAGCTCCATCATTTATCACCTGCAGTAGAAACCTCTGAACCTCAGTTTCTTTACATGTAAGATGGGCATAGCAATGCTTCCCTTAGTTGCTGTTGCAAGGACTAAGGGTGATAAACATGAAAATAACCAAACTCTGGTGGATAGAATAATGTCCCCAAAGATTTCCAAGCCCTAATCTCCAGAACCCTCTGAATATGTTACTTTACATGGCAAAAGAGACTGTGTGGATGTGATTACGATTACAGACCTTAAAATAGGGAGATTAACCTGGATTACGAAGGAAGACAATCTAATCACTTGAGCACTTAAAAGTAGGAGAAGAGGCAGAAGAGTCAGTCACAGAGATGTGGCAGAAGATGGGGACGCAGAAGAGATATGACCTCATTGGAAGAATTTATGTGCCACTGCTAATTCTAGGCATTTGGAGACTACATATAATGACCCCAAAGAGCCCCTAGATACTAAAGGAGACCCCTAGATGGCAGGCAGTAATGAAACAAGACCTCAGTCCTGCAGACACCAAATTCTGCCAACCACCTGGACAAGCCTGGAAAAGAATCCCCCACAGCGCCTCTGGAAGGGAGAGCAGCTCACCAGACGCCTCCATTTCAGCCTTGTGAGACTCGAAACAGGGAAAACAGCTGAGCCCACTGGATTTCTGACCTGCAGAACTGTGAGATAATAAATGAGTGTTGCTTTAAGCCTGTAAATTTGTAGCAATTTGTTACAGTAGCAATAGAAAATATACATACTAGCATAGCAAGGCCTGGGTGCATGGTATATACATTCACTCCCTGTATGCTGTCTGCTCTCAAAGAGGAGAGGTAGGCACCATACACAGGGGCCTTCTCAGGACCCAAAACAATGTGTGCTTTCAAAGATGCATGCCTGTTGTGATTTTACAATGTAGCCTAGAAGCTGGCTTTCTCTGTGCTTTTAAGCTGTCATGAATATGGGCACCCTACATGAGTAGCCTCTGGCAGCAACAGCAGGAAGAAGAGTCAGGGAAATGTGTCCACCTCCCTGGCTTAGGCAAAGGAAGCCTGTTGTGCACCTGAAATGCAGAAGGAAATTCCCACCAGCTCAGTCTCTGTGGTAGGATACCCCTCGCCTAAAAACCTCCATCCTATCACCCTCATACCTGAGGCTGTTGCTGCTTCTAATATTTGCCCCTAATTAAAGCACAGGCTGGCAAGAAGATCATTTCATGCCATTGGAGATTCTCTTCTGTTGCCCTAAGCCAAATTTAACTCTCCAACCCCATGTCAATATCTTCCAGCTCCCTACCCATCCAAACCTCGTCCTTGACCAGATAGCACAGACCTTCATTGTTCTATTGCTTTACTTGATGACTGGGGCTCCTGTGCTTGTACAGCTGGGTCAAGTTGCAATAATACCCTAGGAAACTGGGCTCTGAGCCAGGTGTCAGAGACATGGGTCTCTCAGCAGTCAGCCGCCAGTAAAATGTGCAGAAGAACAAGCACATTAAGGCTGTCCACTAGGCACAGACATGTGCGTCCAGTGGGAATCAAAACTGTGGACACTTTCCCAGCTCACAGCGCCCCTTCAAGGGTCTTAAGCAGCAATCAGTGATTCTCTTGATAATAATTTTACTGCCCTCCTATAAGACTAATTCCACTATATGAGATTATTATAATAACAAGGGCTAATATTTAGTGCATTGGGCACTAGGCAATTGTAAAAATATTAAATCATTAAACTGTCAAGGCAATTGAAGAGTTAATTTCTATTATTTTCATTAAAATCTGCCCTGCTTTGCAAATGAGGAAATGAGGGCTCAGAAAGGTTAAGTAACTTGTCCAAGGCTAATAGGTAGCAAATGGCTTGAACTGTAACTCAAATCTAGGCTAAAGGGACTCTGAATGTCACGTCCCACCCTGTGATTTCTCTTGTTTGATTCAAAATACTGAGGTCTCCACTAAGGCACTGTGTTAGAGGTTGGACGATTGTGTCAGTTTATTTTAGGTGACAATTTGACTGAATAAGGGATGCCTAGAGAGGTACCAAAGCATTATTTCTGGGTGTGTCTGTGAGGGTGTTTTCAGAGTAGACTGGTATGAGTGGTATCAGTGGAACGAGTGGGGAAGATCCTCTTTCAGAGTGGCTAGGCACTACCCAATCAGCGGAGAATCAGCATAGAACAAAAGGCAAAGGAAGGATCGATTTGCATGCTCTCTCTTCTGAAGCACAGACACCCTTCTTCTCCTGCCCTTGGACATCAGAACCCCAGATTCCCCAGCCTTTGAAGCCTCTGGGTTCTTGGGTCTTTAGCCTCAGACTGAGTGTTATATCGTTGGGTTCTCTGGCTCTAAGGCCTTCAGACTTGAACAGCGAGACTGACAAATTGCCTGGATCTCCAGCTTCAAGACGGCCTGTCATAGTACTTCTTAGCACCCACAATCATGAGAGCAAATTACCCTAATAAATCCCTTCTCCTCTATCTATCCATCCATCCTATTAGTCCTGTCTCTCTGGAGAATTCTGAAACAAATACACCCAGGACAATTTCATTTTTTCAAAGCTCACACCATGTAACAGGAGACAGATATATAGAAACAAATATCTATTGACATATGTTGTAGGCAGTATGAACAAAGCAGCACAGAAGGGTTGATTCTATGTGTGGGGCTGCAGAGCGCTACGGGAAGGAGGAAAAAGTAGGAATGAAAAAGGCTTCTTGGAAGAGGTGATGTTTAATCTTGGCCTTGAGGCATGAGTTGGAATTCCCTGGGTTGAAGAGAGAAGAAAACATGGGGAAGAATATACTAAGCAGGGAGAACAGCATGATCAAAGCACAGAAGCCTGAAAGTGGAACAGTCCAGGCATGGAGGAAGGCAGTGTTGCCAATACAAAGTGTGCCTGACCATGGAATAGAAGTTAGCTTACATCACATTGGTCAGTAGTGTTAAAAATGTAAGAACCTTGTCTGGCTGCACTACTCATGCCTGTAGTACTAGCACTCTGGGAGGCCAAGGCAGGAGGATCACTTGAGCTTAGGAGTTTGAGTCTAGTCTGAGCAACAGTGAAACCACCACCTCTATTAAAAATAGAAAAACTAGCCAGGTATCATAGCAGATGCCTGTAGTCCTAGCTGCTTCAAAGGTGAGGCAGGAAGATAGCTTGAGCCCAAGATTTTGAGGTTGCTGTGAGGTTGATGCATGGGCACTCTAGCCTGGGTGACAGAAGAAGACTTCATCTCAAAAACAAACAAACAAACAAACAAAAAACTTCATTACTTAAAAAAAAACATATTCAGAGACACTAACTAATAAAGAAAAGATAATACTCATGAACTCAACCAGCTAATGTTAATAAGCCAAAAATAGGAACTTGATGCTAAGAACCTTTAATGTCAGATCAGCTTCAGAGTTAGTTCAATAGTTCATTTCACAGATATTTACAGAACCTCCCCCCATGCAAGATAAAGTTCCTGACCTTGAAAGGTTTACTCATTCATTCATTTACTCATTCATTTATCCTTTTAACAATCATTTATTGAACACCTACTATGTGTATGGCAATGGAGCCGGCAGTGAACAAAGTGAACAAGACTTATATAGTCTCTCCCCTCATTGAACTTACTATTATTATTAAATTACTATTACAGAGCATACAAACAGATGTCAATATAATATAGTAACTGATGTATATTAGTAACTGTAAATTACTATTACAGACAGGCATACAAACAGATAATGTCAATATAATATAGTAACTGATGTATATCAAACAAGACCAAAACACAGAGAAGGGCATTTAATTTATACGGGCATTATCTTGGGCTCTGGTCTGACTATGGGATCTTTGCTATAGGTTCACTCAATAGGATGATGTACCTGGCCCTACACAAAGCACAGGACCTCAGTAGTTAGCCACATACAGGTCTAAGCCAACTCCCAAGAGTACTAGGAGATAGTACTCTGTTTCTCATACATTGCATGGCACACTCATATGGGGCCAAATGTCTGGAATCTATATTTGCTGGATGAAAAATTATACATCTAGGGGTGGTGCCTGTGGCTCAAAGGAGTAAAGTGCCAGCCCCATATGCCAGACGTGGTGGGTTCAAACCCAGCCCTGGCCAAAAACTGCAAAAAAAAAAAAAAAAAGAAAAATTACACATCTATCAACATAAGACTGCAGACAATATCACATCAATACCTACTGTGAGGTAGATGTAGTTTGGGGAGGAAGACAAAAGTAGATGCATTGCTGAGACAGTGAGGGAAAGGGGAACTGATCAGGAATTGAGAAGCTTGTGAATGTTCTCACTCACCGTGGGGTCAGTCCAATCATAGGCCCTTCCTGAGCTTGTGACCAAGCCACACATTCCTCATCTAGAAAGGTGGTAACAGTAATTGTTTGGAGGGTGTGAGTGTATTCCTCTAAATGAGGGGGAAACTGTAACAACTTTGAAGGTGTAGGCTAACAATTAAGGTAGGAAAAGGAGGACTGGGAAGAAAGATATACACACACAAGAGAGAGCATATCACAAACAACTGTGGCAAAGCGTCATGCCTCCTCCTCTGTTTCCTCATCTCTAAAAAGCAGATCATATGCTTATCCTTTCTGAGGCTATTATGAAGATTAAGTGGTATAGTTAATGTGTACTACTTCCGTTCAAAGCCTTCTGATATGTGCAGTCTCCTCCCTCTCCACCCAATAAACTCCTTACATAAACATGAGCTCCAAATCCAAATAAAGATGCCTAGAAACCTTAAAAGGCAAAACTTTTGCGGGGCAGCCCAAAGCAGCCACACTTAAACCCTTTCCCCTCCTTCCGCCCTTCTCCTCCTAAGACAAAGACACAAAGGATCTGGCTAGCCCCGCCCAGAAGAAGTTCCCGCCAAAGGGCTATAACCTGCCTGGCAGGCTGTGGAATTTGCCTACCCGCTGCAGCACCATATAAACGGGGCCTCTAACTATCCCAGAGCAAACAAGCAGTGGAGGGAGGTAACTCTTTGCTTTCAATAAATAAACCTGGCCTGAAATTCTTCTCTAAGGCTTCTTCTCTGGGTATCATCGTTTACACCTTTTGCCTTTAAAATGATTAGATGCTGGAGAAAGAAGCTTAAGGTTATGTCAGAGAGAAGACAGTTAAACCTATACTGGTTGCTTTGGATTGTCTCTCCTGGGATAGGCCTCCCCTTACCCCCTCATCAAAACATTTCCCAGCTAGATTCCCAAGAGCAGAGGTGGTCACCAGGTAGCCTTCATTCACCTGACATAAGCCCATCCTATTTTTTGCATAAAAAGACTTTAAGTGTATAGCTTCAGTAGCTCCCAGTATAAAACAGAGCATCACCCAATCCCTACCTCTGAAGGTTAGGGACAGTCCTTTCTACTCATTCTTCAGCTTTAGGGGTGTTGGTTGGTTTCAGGGACAGCTGACAGCCTTATTTAGCCAACCAGCTGCTCTATGATACACAATGTCCCTAATGCTCAAAGTCTGGTGGATGATTCTTTTGTATCCCTATAAGCAGCAGTTGGAGGAGAATCGATCAGTCCTTTTGGTTGCCTCAGGGTGTCAAGGCAGCCATTCAAATCATTATCACCATAATTATTAACCATTGTTTTAGTGAGATGTCTGCCAGACCATTGTTTTTCATTCTTTTTTTAATCATTAAAAAAACAATCAAATTTCACTAGAGCAATGCTTGCCTCAAGTCACATCAACACATTTATTAAACCCTTTCTGTTTGCACAGTTCAAGGAAAATCTTGGAAGAAATACTTAAAAGGCTCTCTGATTCAAAAGAATTGATAATGCTGTGGGGAAGATTTTCACTCAAAACAATAACAGGAAAAAGCACTGCTACAGAGTATCACAGAGAGTGGAAATTTTATTTCTTGGATTTTGTTACTGTGGCGATGGGATGTTTAGAAGGAGACTCTCTGGGTATAGGATTTGGAGAAGTGGGCTATTGCGGCGCTAAAATTGCTTTCTTTTCCAGCAGGTAAGAGAAAAACAATCAAAGGAGTGGAGAAGATACCCCATTAGAGCAGCCACCGGTGTCTGACATTTTGACAAGAGAGTTCATCAGTTAGGATAAATGTTAAAGGTAGCTTTACAAGGGCTTTTGCTTCAGTATGAATGATGTGGCCTGTGTGATTCAGCTATATATTCAAAGGTCTTGTCCATATTGTGGCTTGAAGCCACATTTCGAACCCATTTTTCAAGCTTGTTAAAGCCAGACAGAGCAGAGGGCTGCGCCTGGTGCAGTCACAGACCATGCTCAATGATATTGCCGGATGTCTTAGAAGTACCTGCTAATGCGGGTTCTCACTAGAACGCCTCACAGTCCCTTCGGTTTTGGTGTTCACATTTTAAGATGTTAACCACCTGGAATGAAACATGTTTGATGAAGGAAACACTAGAGGATGGAAACACTAAAGAACCAAATGAGAAAGAGGCAAAAGAACCACATGGGACAGAAACAAAGAAGCCAGAGCGGGCTACCTGAGCACAGCGAGCGGAGCCCGCGAGGGGCGAGAAAGCTGAGGCTCCCTGCGGGCAGGGACACGGGCTCCTCCGGCCCTGCATGCGGCGCCCTCGGGCTCACTGTCCGTCTGGGAAGAGAACAGACGTCCCGCGCGGACTGCGCTCTGGGGACCGCGGCGGAGTGCGGGAAATGGGTGCAGGGGGAATGTGTGCAGGAGCGATCCTAGGCAGGGTGCAGGAGCAAGCCTAGGCGGAGTGCGGGGGAATGGGTGCAGGAGCGAGCCTAGGCAGAGTGCGGGGGAATGGGAGCAGGAGCCAGTCTAGGCGGAGTGCGGGGGAATGGGTGCAGGAGCCAGCCTAGGTGGAGTGCGGGGGAATGGGAGCAGGAGCGAGCCTAGGCACGGTGCGGAGGAACAGGAGCGAGCCTAGACGGAGTGCTGAGGAACAGGTGCAGGAGCGAGGCCAGGCAGGGTGCTGGGGAATGGGTGCAGGAGCGAGCCTAGGCGTCTGTCGGGTCTCGGAAGAGAAGGGGGGCCAGACGCTGGTGCGGCAGTCGATGTTCCGCGGTCGCAGGGTCCCTGAAGCGTGAGAGTGGGAGTGAAAGCCAGGAGAGGAAAAGTGGCTACAGGACAGTGGGGCCCAGGGCTGTATGAGAGGCTGGAAGGGAACCGCGCGAAGACTCGGGTGAGATCCCCCGTAAGCGTGGGAACACAGCTCAACCTCCTGCGGTGGGCGAGGACACGGAGCTCAGAGGGTGGCGGCTGCGGCAGGACGTGACCAGGAAACTAGGCGTTCGCCACCGCCTCGGAGCGGGCATCTGGCCTCCGCGGAGCGGATGGGAGCCGGGACCACAGCCGGCAACCGGGAGATCGCAGCGTCAACAGCCGCGGCGGCGGGGCGGGGTCGAGTGCGCGTGCGCGGCTCGCGCGGGCGGTGGAGCGGGCGTGGGGCGGTGGGAGCGCGCATGCGCGCGGCCGGGCAGCCTGGGCAGCGGGTCCTGCTAACATCGGGCGGCGGCGGTCGGTGCTGCCAGAAACAGCCGCGGCGGCTGCTCCAGACACCGGTGGCGGCGGCGGCGGCGGCAGCGACCCCGCGGCAGGCGCAGAGATGTGGCCCCTGGTTGCGGCGCTGTTGCTGGCTTCGGCGTCCTGCGGTGAGTGGTTCCTCCCTCGCCCCCAGCCCTGCGGCTGATGGCTCTTCTCCCCCGCGGGAGTGTGGGCTGAGCCCCAGTCCTTTCTCCCCGAGGCGCCCAGGGAAGGTGGCCCGGGCAACAGTCGCGCGGGCCGGGAGCGCAGACGTGGGAGGGCTCCGCGGGGAGTCGGGCGCCCCCTTCCTTCCTGCTTCTCCTCAGCCTTCCTCTTCCCCCGGAGTGAGAGCGGGGCTCATCTCCTTCACCCCACTCTCTGTCGCCAAATGCTTGCATCCAGGAAGACTCCAAGCCGCGCACCTCGCGCAGAAATTAACTGTGAAGAAAGAAAAGGCGCAATCGGAGGCGAGGGGGTGGCAGATAACAGGAAACCCTTCTTTCGCACCTCTCTCCCTTCCCGGAGATTACACGCTTTGGGAGTTGACGGAGGGTGGGGGAGGGCCAGGGCCTCTTGCGATGGAAGTGCGCATTTTGGCGAAGTCAACAAGAAGGGGTTTCTGCTGTTTGTCTTCTTCTTGAAAACAAGAGCGAAGGGGAAGTAAAGGACACATTAGTTTAATTTCCAACTCAGCATTGAATCAGATGAATCTTCCGGCCGCAGTATTTTTTGCTGTTGTTTTTAATGCTAGAAACAAGCTTCCTGGCGTGACCCCCTCCCACGCCCCATCGGCCACTTGAACATATACATTCCAAAATGTGCTTTGAAGTTTTCCCTCTTTATTTGGAGGAATCTTTTAAAAGTAATTTAGATTTTGCCTGAAATAATGAAGACAGTAACCTCAAGAAAAAACACGTGTAGCAGAGTGGGATTTGTTGTCTTTCTATGCCAAAGGAGCCTCCCACCCCACCTCACCCCACCCCAAGCTTTTGGAATCCATTTCGCTTTTTAAAAACGCATGCTTCATCTGTAAGAAATGAGGAAGGAGCAGGGCTGTGCATGGCTCTACAGTGACTGTTCACGTTTCGCATCTGTAGAGCCTTTTGTGAACTTTCTGTAAGATTCAAAATTGCACTTGAGTGCCAGTAACAGCATTGTTACATTTAGCCTAGAATGCGAAATTAATTTGGTTTTAAAGAGATTATTAGCTTCCATGTGGTGTTCTTAAAGGCTTGTGACTTTGAGCGATTTCCCAGACGCCCTTAAGTCCCTGCTTTACACTTTTTCTCCTTCCCAAGCATCCTGGCATGTTGGAGCTGTTAATAATCAAGACCTCTATGGTGGATGTTAGGTAGTGTTTCCTGTCATCTTCCTTATTATGCTTGTTGCCATTACTATCTTTATAACCAAACTAATATTGTTTTCAGGTATCTGTTGTATAAGCGGAAAGCCTTCATGTTGAACCAAATATGAATTTGTAATACAATATCACTGATTCAAAACTAGTCTGACTTGTAAAAAGTGTAAACTATGTATTGTTTTTAAAATGGGGAGAGTCCTGTTTTCAAGCAGATTAGAACTGTTGGAATGGTACTTTGTGGGAGAGGTATTATATTAGGCAATCTTTAGTAAAAGTTAAGATCACATATAATTGACACTTATTTACACACAATAGTAATGTATTCACATTGCACAGAGTCGTAAAATTCCTAATTTATAGTATTTTATTGTGCTTAGTTAATGTTAACCTGAAAAAAATACAGGCATTATGCATTTTTCTTTAAATGTGAAATATAAAAGAGGGAATGGTAATGCTTGTCATAAAATAGATCCATGTGTATTTAATATGTCGCTTCAAATGTACCATGTATGAAGAGATGTTAATAGTTTCAGAACAAAAGTAGTTACAAGCCAAGGGATTGAGTACTGAATTTAGAGTCCGGGATGATTAAGAAAGGCACTGATTCATACATTCATTAGTAATGAAGTTTTGGGGTTTTTTCTTTCAGTTTTTCTTAAAAAGCATTGGTAATCAGGCCATTTCCTAGCAACCTCTCTGGTTTCAGTGACCTTTGTGGTAAAAGAAGTTATCACATACACCCATTTCATCCAATTATAGGGAAACTGCAACCCAGTGTAATGGTTTAGGAGATGTGGAATGAATTACTATGTTTCTATCCTCCCTGTGCCCCCCATATTCCAATTATATTTTGTTTAAAAACACATCAACAGTTTTGGTGGTATTCACTAGCTAGTAAATACAACCTTAAATAAATAATGACAGTGATATGAACTGTCTTTGTATGGTAGGTTTTTCTTTGTTCAAAGTAAACATGTAAAAATCAAAGGTCCGCATGAATGAATTTAAAAAAAAATTTATTTTCTAAGTCTAGTAGTAATTTGGCTTGTTTGAATGAAAATGTTTTCTTTTCTCCTAAAGAATATATTATTTTTAAATACAATTTGCTGTTTTAAGGAAGTAAATGTCTATTTAAAAGTACTTATTTATGGGGCTGTCCCAGCAGTCTAGAAGCAGTGTGTAAAGCATTCCGCTAAATGCCTGCCATTAGGACACTTGCTCATGCTGTCATCTGTGTTTTGGCAGATGTTTTATCTTTGCCACTGAGTTGTTAATGGAGATTTGAAAGGCCAAGTTCTAAAGATGAAAAATAGGTATTTCCCCCCCAAATGGATAAATATTCAAAGTCCAAAGTAATCAGTCATATTACCAAAATTAAATTTGTATTCCTTAATGTGATTTCAGCTATAGCTAGTATAGGTATTATTTTAAAATACAGTAATATTCTTTTGGTGATGTAATTTTTCAGTTAGCCATTTTACCTGACTTAGGTTTTGTGGTCTTAGCCTTTTATTGAAGGTAAAAATTTCTCTATTTTCATATCTTATATCTCAACTTAATATAATGCTCTCTTGGGTTATAAAGTTACTTTGTGCACTAGTGAAGATATTTCTTTTATGATAAAGGAATAAGAATAACAGCACTGGATCAATTTTTTAGACTAAGGTAAAAAATACAGAGCACCCAGGATATTTGATTCTGGTATACCTAGATTAATATAATAGAAACTGGTTTTTCCTTTTTGTGGTTACATGAATGTGAAACTGAAATTAGGAGTGACACTCATTTCTGAATATTCAGAAATATTTCTTTCCAGATCCATGGAACAGTTGCATAAGACGTAGAATCTGCTCAGTATACCAGGGTTTGAGGTTTACATTAGGAGAATTAATGTGTATATTTGAATACATATCACATCTGTAGGTTAAAAGCCAAGGCAGAGGGCTTGGCAAGTGCATGATCTATCAGAATTGCTTTTTTCATTTCAGCAAGTATCTGAGCTAATGCTATGCTCTAAGCACTTTGTAAGGCCCTCTTGGGCAGATAGACAAATTCCAAACTGTATGCCTCTTAATACCTTAAAAAATAGTTTATAGACAGTAGGGATTTTTTTTTTTTTATCCCTTGATGGCTCTTAATATATTTCAAGTGCTCAATAAGGCGACAATTATGGATTAAACTGCTCTACCCTCTGTAATTCTAAGTTAACCACCTCCATTTTTATAAGACCACTTCTGAATCCAGTGGGGTGATTGCTTTGAGTCAGAACTACATAAAATTTGTGGGTTCCTGGCTCGGCACCTGTGGCTCAATCAGCTAAGGCGCCAGCCACGTACACCTAAGGTGGCAGGTTCGAATCCCCAGCCCGGGCCTGCCAAACAACAATGATGGCTGCAACCAAAAAATGGCCGGGCGTTGTGGCTGGCGCCTGTGGTCCCAGCTACTTGGGAGGCAGAGGCAGGAGACTCGCTTGAGCCCAGGAGTTGGAGGTCGCTATGAGCTGTGATGCCATGACACTCTACCCAGG
>CAUYQV010122163.1:0-19206 GCA_963574575.1 Galagoides demidoff
GGACTGCTTGAGCTCACAAGTTCCATAAGCTGGAGCAAAAGCAAGACCTTGCCTCTACTAAAAATAGAAAACTCATGAGGCAAGAGGATGGCTTGAGCCTAAAAGTTGGAGGTTGCTGTGAGCTATAATGCCACAGCACTCTACCAAGCGCAACAGCTTGAGAGACTGTCTCAAAAAAATAAATAAAATAAAGATAACAGACGTTATGTCTCTGAGAGAACATACGGAAAATACTTAGAACAGTGTGTCACATTATTAGGAGTATATATTTTGTTCTATTTTTATTAATAATGCAAATATAATGATATTGTCAGATACGAAATTTACGCCATCTGTAAAGATCTATAATATAGTAAAGCCTAGAATTTAGTAAACACATTAAATAGTAGCTCATATTATAATTTGCAAATAATCTCTCTCACATTTTCAGTTTCCATGATTCATACCTCAACTTCAAAAATTCTCAGTCTCTATGATTCATACCTCAGTCTTTATCATTCTTCACGAGGGCTTCAAGGCTTCTTTTATCAGCTGCTGCTAACCTCCAGAATGAAATCTAAAGCCTCTAGTCATGGGATTTACAGGATGTGGGTGTACAAACTCTGTCCCTAGCCATTTCCTCAAATTCACCACCACTCCGTACACTGAAGCACAATAAATTATGGATACAAAACCCAAAGCAAAGCTAGACCATTTCTTGGCTGTTTCCCTACAAGCAAACTTACTAAATTGAGATGTGTCATAAAATCTTCCCAGTCCTCTACTTCCTCACAGTAGGGTAAATCACAAGTGCTCAGGGCAACTGCTACCAAGGCACTTACCACAGGGTACCAGTGATTAACAGGGCCCCACGAGACTTATATCGGCGACCCGGCCCTAGAACATAACTGGCACGTTATAGATACTCCGGGGTTGGTTACAAGTTGCCCCAAGTTTCCGATCTTCGTTCTACCCGGCACGAAGGCCATCTGGCACGCGCACATCCGTCTCGCTCCCAACCAGCGCCCAAGCACGTGCTAGGCGCTGCAGGAACGGGAGCTGGACTAGTTCTATCCGCGCTGCAGAAAGGTTTTGACGCACTTGCTGTCTCCTCGCTGGGTGCTGGGTGACACCCACCCCCTTAAGAACTGAGTACAGAAGGTGGAAACGGCTGGCCGTCACCCGCTGGGAGCAGAGGCTGGAGTTCAAAGTCACTATCTCCCTCCGCTTCTCCAGGCCGCGGTCGGGTGCACGGACACTGCCTCCTGCGGCAGCTTCGGTTCCGAGAGAGGAAAGCGAAGGGGCCACCGAAGGAAGCTCGGTCTTTCAGGGCTGTCGCCCCCGCACAGCAGGCCGAGGGGCGGCCCGCGAAACTTCCTGAAGTGGAGGGAGACGCGGGAGGGGTCGCCTGGACGCCCAGCGCTTTTGTCGCTCTCTCCTCGCCGCTGGTCCCCGCTGCTTGCGGCTCAGCGGCGCTCACTGTGAACCCCCGGCACGCCCAGGCCTCGGCCCTCGCCCCCCGGCTCCGCGGATCTTACACTCCCCGGCCCCCGCCCCCACCCCGGGGCTTTATGGAGATAACCTGGGGAGAGACCACCTTGCCTCACAAGGTCTGCCGCGGTGCCCCGGCGCACCCCGCGGCCGACACTTACTCGCCACTCAACTCGCCAGCTCGCTAGGCGGGCTCAGCAGCCTCCGCCGCCGCGGCTTTTAGTTACCAGGAGCAGCTGCCGACAGCTCCGTCGCTGCAGCGGAGGGAGCAGCTGCGCTTCTTCCGGCCCTGCCGCGGCGTCACCCCGCGCCTGCGCACAGCGCCCCCTCCCGACTAATAACAGGAAGAACCATAGAGGTAGGCCAGGCGCTAGGGAGGAGGGACCTGAGGAGCGGGACCATAGAGAGGGCGCCTAGCCTCTCCCGCATCCGGGCTCACCTGCAGAGTCTTGACTCCCCCATTAGGCGGGAGGACGAAAGGAACCGACTCCCCTTTCTGTCCTCCCCCGTATCCCACAAGGCGTCACTATCTCCCTACAGGTGAAAAGGGTGGGGGAACAGGTGGCCATGGAAATCGGCTGGATATGCACTTGTTTGCCCCATTGCCTTTGGCAAGCCATTCATTCAGCAAATATGTTCTCAGGGCTTCCTGTGTGTAGGCACTGTTCTAGGAATCGGGTATACAGCAGTGAAGTGGGTCCCTGTTCTCATTACACTTATGTTTTAGTTGCAAAGTCAGTAACTAAAATACAGGCTCAACAAGGGTTTGTTCAGGCAAAAATGCAAGCAGGAAACAAATAAAAGCAGGAAAAGGGGTAGAGAGTGTCATCAGGGAAGGCAGTTTGTTCAGGTAGAAAGCTGAATGAGGCGATGTGCCTGGCGTTTAAGAAACAGCAAGAGGCAGTACCCATGGGGCTCAGTGGTAGGGTGCCAGCCACTGAGTCTGGCAGGTTTGAACCTGGCCCAGCCAGCTAAAACAACAATGACAACTGCAATAATGACAACAACAACAAAAAGAAATAGCCGGGCATTGTGGCAGGCACCTGTAATCCCAGCTACTTGGGAGGCTGATGCAAGAGAATCACTTAAGCCTAAGAGTTTGAAGGGGATGTGAGCTGTGACACTATGGAACTCTACCTAGGGCAACAGCTTGAGACTCTGTCACATTAAAAAAAAAAAAAAAAAGGAAAAAGCAAGAATGCCAGCTTGGCTGCCATGCAGTGAGAAAGGGAGAATGTTAGGGACAGGGGTTGTCCAAGTGGCAAGAACCAAGTTGTAAACAATCTTACTAAGATTTTCATCTGTCTTGGATTTTATTCTAAGTGTGATGGGAAACAACTGGAGAGTTGGAGACAGGGGTGTGAGATCTGCTTATGTTTCCAGAGATCTGGGGTCTGTTTGGAGACCTCTATAGCAGAAGCTCTACAGTAGAGGTCTGAGTAGAGGAAAGCCAGTTAGGAGTCTCTTGCCAGAGTCTAAATGGTGACTTAGACCACTGTGGCCAGGAACGAGGTAAGGGGAAAGGGCCAGATGAGGGATTTTTTTTTTTTTTAAGGCAAGACAGAGGATTTTCAGATAGATCAAATGTTGAGAGAGAAAGAAAGGGGTCAAGGATGACTACATGGTTTTTGGCTTGTGCAGCTGGGTGAATGGTGGTTCCACTCAAAAATATGGGGAACATAGGGAGGAACAGATTAACATGTTTTGGATATGTTAAATTGCCAAGAAGACCTTCAAATCTTACAGATAATCAAGTAGGCAGTTAGATGAGTCTGAAGCTTAAAGAGGAGAGGTAGACTTAGAGCAGTGGTTCTCAACCTTCCTAATGCCGTGGCCCTTTAATAAATTCCTGTGGGTCACGACCCACACGTTAAGAACCACTGACTTAGAGGCTGGAGATTTAAATGGGAAGTTACTATAGATACCATAACCTATAGATACTATATAAAGCCATGTGCCTGGCTATACTTATACCCAGGGAATGAGTGCAACTAGAGAGAGAACAGTTGAGCCAAGGGTTGAGGAGGGAGATGACAAGAAGGAGAAAAACAATGGAGGGTGGTGTCCCAGAAGTCAAAGAAAGCACTCCCAATGAGAAGGTTATGAACAGCAGCATTGCCAGATGCTGCTCAGGGAAACAAGAAAGAAAGACATTCACTGAAAGTGAGGTCAGGTAAGGGGTCTCAGAGGTCTGTGGAGGTCTGTGGAGGAAAGAGTGGGGAGCCAAATGACTAACAGAATGTTGTTGGCTTCCTGGGTCTGGAGCTTTGTGATCATAAAGTTAAAGTGAAGCCAGGCAGCAAGGATGTGGGTCTTTCTCCAGCCACATGCGCAGGTGCTAGAGGGTGATTTTGGAGATGGTGCAGGTGTTGGTCATGATGAAACCCTAGGGTGTGCCTCTGAGTGAGTGGCTGAGCTGGAGGGGAAGTTAAGGTCATTGAAGAGGAGACACCAGGAACCTAGAGGCCTGGGTATGGGTGGATCATTTAAGATGTTAAACATCAGGCTCTGTGCCTGTGGCTCAAGTGGCTAAGGCGCCAGCCACATACACCTAAGGTGGTGGGTTTGAATCCAGCCCAGGCCCACCAAAACAACAATGACAGGTGCAACCAAAAAAAAATAGCCAGGCATTGTGGCGGGTGCCTGTGGTCCCAGCTACTTGGGAGACTGAGGCAGGAGACTTGCTTGAGCCCAGAAGTTGGAGGTTGCTGTGAGCTGTGATACCATGGCACTCTACTCAGGGGGATAGCTTGAGGCTCTGTTTAAAAAAAAAAAAAAAGATGTTAAACATCAAGAAAGATGTCAGAAATGGGGGTGGGGGAGACCATAAAATAGGTTTTTAAATCTTCAATGAATAAAGGAAATCATGAGGAGGCCAGCAGATAGCTGCACAAGAAAGAAGAAGGTACACATATTTCCCAGGATTCAGTTTATTGTCATGTTGTTTTTGTTTTGCTTTGTTTCAAGGAAAGTAGGATGAACAATATAATCTGGATGCAGCAATGAGTGCCCCTCCGTGAGGACAGTGGAATGTGGCTTACAGGGGTTCACACTGGAGAGAACAAGACCACTGTAAAGATGGCTACAGGGGAGCAGCATTCTGAGGGAATAGCCATGTTTCAGGGAAGCAGAAGATGAAAGACTGCTTTGAGGAGAGGCTAAGTATACAGAGATCTTCCTGATGACAGACCCTAGGTTCTGGAGGGTGCCGTGCATGGGAAACTTTTGAACAGAGGTGTTCAACCCATGGCCCAATATAGCTAGGAAGGCAGCCCAACACAAAATCATAAACTGGCTTAAAACATTATGAGATTTGGGCTCATTTTTTGGTGGAATTCAACTGCACAATTCTTGAGCATGAACTTTGTAGATAATGTCTTTTTGAAATGTTGTGTGAAGTAAACACATGTAGGCTCTCACTATGTATATGCATGTGTGGCATCAGTTTTATTGTGGTATGTTGCTTCTAGTGTGTTATCTCCCAAGCACAGATAGTCGAATTGACACCATTAGGTGTTACATGTGCTTGTAGTGACTAGTCCATGCAGTGATTATCAACAATATTTCAACCTACCATGGCAACATTAGCTGTTTAATGTTACTTAGAAGTCCACTAAGCACTTTTTTTCTTTTTGTGAGGGGAGGGGACAGAGTCTCACTTCGTTGCCCTCAATAGAGTGCTGTGGCATCATAGCTAACAGCAACCTCAAATTCTTGGACTCAAGTGATTCTCTTGCCTCACCCTCCCAAGTAGCTGGGACTACAGGTGCCCACCACAACACCCAGCTATTTTGAGAGATGGGATTGTTCTCTTACTCAGGCTGGTCTCAAACTGTGATCTCAGGCCATCCACTTGCCTTGGCCTCCCAGAGTGCTAGGATTACAGGTGTGAGCAACCAGTAAGCGCTCTTACTGGGTTACCAAGGATGCCTCTACACCTCGTATATCGCCCACTGCCGCACTTTACATCAGCTCTACCTTGCTCTACATCAGCAGCCTCAATGTGGAACAGCCCAAACTGTGCTTTCTAGTTTCATGTCAATTAATTTTCTTTTCTTTCTTTCTTTCTTTCTTTCTTTTTTTTTTTTTTTTTTGCGGTTTTTGGGCAGGGCTAGGTTTGAACTTGCCACCTCTGGCATATGGGGCAAGTGCCTTACTGCTTTGAGCCACAGGTGCCACCCTCTTTTTATTTATTTACTTAATTTTTTTTTTTTTTTGAGACAGAGTCTGACTTTGTTGCCCTCGGTAGAGTGATGTGGTGTCACAGCTCACAGCAACCTCCAGCTCTTGGGCTTAGGCAATTCTCTTGCCTCAGCCTCCCGAGTAGCCACAATGCCCAGCTATTTTTTTGTTGCAGTTTGGCCCCGGTCAGGTTTGAACCCGCCACCCTTGGTATATGGGACCAGAACCCTACTCACAGAGCCATAGGCACTGCCCCTCTTTTTATTTATTTATTATTTATTTATTTAGTTAGTTTATTTTGTGCAGTTTTTGGCTGGGGCCAGGCTTGAACCCGCCACCTTCAGCATATGGGGCTGGTGCTCTACTACTTTGGGCCACAGAGTCTCACTCTGTTGCCTGAGGTTAGAGTGCAGTGGGATCATCATAGCTCACTGCAACCTCAAACTTCTGGGTTCAAGCAATCCTCCTGCCTCAGCCTCCTGAATAGCTGAGACTGTAGACACCCACCACAATGTATGGCTGATTTTTCCTACTGGGGTCTTGCTCTTGCCCAGATTGGTTTTAAACTTCTAAGCTAAATGAATCCTATCGCCTTAGCCTCCCAGGGTGCTAGGATTACAGATCTGAGCCACCGTGCCCAGCCCTGTCAATTTTCATAACAAGAGTAAATATAGGCCAGGTACAATGTCTCACGCCTGTAATCCTAGAACTTTGGGTGGCTGAGGTGGGTGGATTGCGTAGCTCAGGAGTTCCAGAGCAGCCTGAGCAAGAGTGAGATCCTGTCTCTACTGAAAATAGAAAAACTAGATGGGCATTGTTGTGCCTATAGTCCCAGATGCTCAGGAGGCTGAGGCAAAAGGATTGCTCAAGCCTAAGAGTTTGAAGTTGCTGGCTCGGCGCCTGTGGCTCAAGTGGCTAAGGCTCCAGCCACATACACCCAAGGTGGCGGGTTCGAATCCAGCCCGACCTGCCAAACAACAATGACAGCTGCAACCAAAAATAGCCGGGTGTTGTGGCGGGTGCCTGTGGTCCCAGCTACTTGGGAGGTGGAGGCAGGAGACTCACTTGAGCCCATGAGTTGGAGGTTGCTGTGAGCTGAGACGCCACAGCACTCTACCCAGGGAGATAGCTTGAGGTTCCTGTCTCAAAAAAAAAAAAAAAGAGTTTGAAGTTGCTGTGACCTTTGATGTCATGGCATTCTACCCAGGGTGACAGAGTGAGACCCTCTCAAAAAAAAAAAAAATATATATATATAACCCTTATCTATTATTATTTTTTTAATTCCAGCATGGCTTCTACAATGTCTCAAAAGAAAAGAGAACCTAAGGAAAGAAAAATTATGGATGAAAGAAGATTGTTTAATGAAGTGTACAGATGACTACATCTTTGTCAAGGCGAATAATAAACACTCTGCTTAATTTGTAAGGAATTGTGCAAGTTTTCAAAGACTAGAATTTTGAAAGGCATTATATGTAAAAACATGTTGCCAGATTTGATGCATATAAAGGATTGTGTTATAAGAACAGTATAGGAGGCTCGGCACCTGTGGCTCAATCCGCTAAGGCGCCAGCCACATACACCTAAGGTGGCGGATTCGAATCCCCAGCCTGGGCCCGCCAAACAACAATGATGGCTGCAACCAAAAAATGGCCAGGCGTTGTAGCGGGCGCCTGTGGTCCCAGCTACTTGGGAGGCGGAAGCAGGAGACTCGCTTGAGCCCAGGAGTTGGAGGTTGCTATGAGCTGTGATGCCATGGCACTCTACCCAGGGGGATAGCTTGAAGCTCCGTCTCAAAAAAAAAAAAAAAAAAGAACAGTATAGAAGAACTAAAAATAAGTCTGTCTTCTCAACAAAAATTTTTTAAAAGTTACAACTCAGACAAATTCCATTGTAAAAACTAGTTATATAGTAGCATATTTAATAGCAAAAAAATTAATACCATTTACTGATGGTGAGTTTATTAAGCAATGTATGGAAAGCATGGCAGATATAATCTGCCCTGAAAAACAGGAGGATATTTCTAAAATCAGTTTGTCTCATTAGATTATAGCCAGGTGAATTAAAGAAATTAAAAAATCTATCAAAAGAAAGTCAGAGAGTAAAGCTGCTATTTAAAATTTTATGCTTGGGTAAGTGATGACTACAAATATGGTTCAACTTACCATTTTCATTAGAGGTATTGATGACAAATATAATGTCACTAAAGGCTTCTTTAGTGCCATTAAAAAACACAACTAAATCAAGAGACTTATCAGTTCAAAATATGTTAAAATGATTTTCTTTGTCTGTTGTCAACATATCTAGTACAGTTACTGATGGTACCCTGGTGGTGGTAGGCAAAAGAGAGGGACTTGTAAAATTAATAGAAGACAATGCAATTGCCACGCAAAACTCAAGTTTGATGAAGTATCATTGCATAGTATATCAAGAATATTTATGTGCAAAGGCTTTAAAAATGGATAACGTCATACAAATCATCATGCCAAGGGAGTGAATCACTGCTAATTCTAGGAATTCTTTAAAAATATTGATGCTGACTATGGTGACTTATTGGATGCAAGATGGCTAAGTCAAGGTCAAATGTTCAAAATTTTATGATTTGTGATATGTCAGCAAAGACCAAATTTGTGCCAGAACTTGACATTGAAAACTGACTTACAGATTTAGCATTTTTAGTTGTTTTAAATGAATTAAACATGTGTCTTTTTTTCAAGGTAAAAGCCAATTTATCAATACAATGTTTCAAACTATAACAGCATTCTTTTTTTCTTCTTTTTTGAGACAGGGTTTCACTATGTTCCCCTCCATATAGTGCGGTGGCGTCATAGCTCACAGCAACCTCAAACTCTTGAACTTAAGTGATTCTCTTGCCTCAGCCTCCCAAGTATTTGGGACTATGGGTACCCACCACAACTGGCTATTTTTTGTTGTAGTTGTCATTCGTGTTTGGTAGGCCTGGGCCGGGTTCAAACCTTCCAGCTCTAGTGTATGTGGCTGGCACCCTAGCCACTGAGCTACAAGCGCTGAGCCTGTAACAGCATCCTAAACGAAAATGAAATTATGGCAGGCTGAAATTAAGGCAAACAGTTTTATACATTTTGACATGTTGGCTAAACACAGTCCTGTGAACAGTGAAAAATATCCAGCCTTGATTTTCAACTTGATACAAGGATTTGAGAACAGATTTCAAGATTTCCAGGACCCTATTTTTAGTCGACATAAATGTGTTACCTGCCAATTTTCAAATGGAATGCTTAGAGCTTCAATCTGACATTCAACTTAAAGAAAAATTTGATCATGTCTCTTTACTTGATTTTTATAGGTCATATCTTCTCAGAGACAAATATCTTTCACTTCACAATTATACTTTATTTATGTCATCACTACATTTTGGCAGCACCTACATTTGTGACCAACTACTTTCAAGAATGAAGCACATAAAAAATAAAATTAGAACCAAAACATCTACAAATACCTTGAAAACTCCCTGAGAATTACAGCTACTTCCATCAATCATATATTGATGCGTTAGTTTCTCAAACATAACATCAAATATCCCACTAGTTTTGTGTTGCCACTTTTGTTTTTATAATAAATATATATAAATGTGTGTACCCTCAATAGAGTGCTCTGACATCATAGCTCACAGCAACCACTAACTCTTGGGCTCAAGTGATTCTCTTGCCTCAGCTTCCCAAGTATCTGGGAATACAGGTGCCCACTACAATGCCTGGCTAATTTTAGAGGGGTCTCACTTTGGCTCAGGCTGGTCTTGAACCTGTGAGCTCAGGCAATCCACCTGCCTTGGCCTCCCAGAGTTCTGGGATTACAGGTGTGAGCCACCATGCCCAGCTTTGTTTTTATAATAAAAATATTTTTTAAAATCCCCCCAAATTTTATTTCTTAGATATGTACATTTTCTTTTTTTGGGGGGGGATGGAGCCTCAAGCTATCCACCTGGGTAGAGTGCCATGGCATCACAGCTCATAGCAACCTCCAACTCCTGGGCTTAAGCGAGTCTCCTGCCTCCGCCTCCCAAGTAGCTGGGACCACAGGAGCCTGCCACAACGCTCGGCCATTTTTTGGTTGCAGCCATCATTGTTGTTTGGCGGGCCCGGGCTGGGGATTTGAACCTGCCACCTTAGGTGTATGCGGCTGGCACCTCAGCTGATTGAGCCACAGGCGCCGAGCCTAGTAATACTATTTTTAAAGCAATATCTAAGTTATAAAATTTATCAAGGAGGCCGTATCTTTAATACAAACATGAAAACAAATTGTCTTCTCAGTAATGGTAACATTTAAACTAACCAATAATATAATCTATTTACCCCCACCCCCATCTCCTTGAAACCACAGGTTGAAAGCAGTCAAAGCAGTATAGTAATGGCCTTTATGAAAACTAGACCTGTGTTAGGAGGTTAACAGTGACTAGAGAGTCTTTATTATACCCCAAAATTTCATTCTATTTTTTTAAAAAAAACATGGTACTTGTCAGGTCAGGGATAAACAGAACAGTTTTAAATCCAAAGGGAAAATGTAGTGTCAAAAGTTATGCCATAATGGTGAGTCAAAAGGAATGCCATACCATTCTCCCTATATAAACACCTTACTTTTCCACCTATATAAATAGTATAGCACCTTAAACAACACTAAATACTCAAAAAGCACAAATCTATAGATAGATGAAAGGTATACCTAACTATTAACTTAAAGTCCTAAATTTTAGCTTGTTTTCAATGGTGATATGATCATTTAGCTTATAAAAATAATCTTAAGTTGACCATAGTGGTACTTTATTCATGAGCTATGGCCCTTTATTTCTTTGAAAGTTCAGAAAAGAATCACATTACTAAAATAATCTCCGTTCAGCTAATTCACTGCTGACATAATGATCCTTTGGCAAACCAGTGAAAACTACCTTTAGAAAGTCAGTGTTTTAATCATATTTCAAAATATCAAGCAAAAGAAATTCTCTGAAAAAAAATGACAACACAGTATCATACTACATTTGTCACTTAGAAAAGCTATCAAGTATTTTTATTATTTTATTCTACATTATATACAGGTCATAAAAGGCCACAGCAGTTTTTCAACATATAAACCCTTTAAAAGTAGAGGGCACTATGAAGGATAGACAAGTATCAAAATGAAGTCCAGTAATGAGGGCATATACTCAGTGCAGTATTTCTGAGGAATAACAAAGCAGATACCAAATCATCCAAATTTAGCTCACTATTCCAGAGGTTTTTAGTAAACCTGTCTGAGATTTGTTAACAGGCTACATGTGCCACATTGCCATTTGAAACCAGAGGGAAGAATAATGAACTTAGAGGGTGCTCTTCCTAATTCTAGTCATAATTTTCCATAAAGGAAAGCCTCAGTTCTTCAGCACCTTCCACTTCTTCCTGCCATCAAAGACAGGAGAGAGAGATATGAAAGAAAAAGCTCAATATTTTAATTCTTTTTGCTCACTTGGAGCTTTCTTTTTCTGTAGTTGTTTCCTCAAAGCATACTTCAGGGCCTTTTAAAAATTATCTCCAATTTCCTAAACACATAATATTATACCCTCCTTGAATAACAACTCAAAAACACTGGTTTCCACTCTGAAAATACAATTATTAAAACCTATAACTGGTATCAGCAGATCAATATAAAAAATACAGTACCAAGCTACACTGGTATATTTCCACATTAAGAACTTCAAAATATACTTATCACTGAGACCATAGTCCTTGCATTAGTTTTCAGTCCACTATGAACAATTATCTGCTGCATGTAAACATGTCTAAATAACTATAGATAAAATACATCAATCATAAATTTCTGTAAAAGATAATAAAATATCTTCTTTAAAAAACAAAACAATAAGCTATTACTGCATTATTTCCAATTTTATGAAAATGGAACAACCATATGGTTGTTGCCAGTCCTGAGTTCATTGTAACAAAAATGGCCCTAGTTCCTGGTTAAAGTCAGCAACCAATCCATTCGCTTCAATAGATGTCTTCAGTACTGTAGGCAAGAATTTGTTTTAGGTGCTATTCTGTCCATTAATAAAGTTATATACCAGAAACTGACCAGTGCCACAGTACTGTGTCGCAAAGAGTTTTCCATCAGGAGTAGGATCTGAGAAAGCAATTTCTTCTTTACTCAAATATGAGCCATATATAAAGTTACTCCTATTAAAAAAAAAAAAGGAGAAGGAAAGTGTAGAGGGTTAAAAAAATTAGTACTATTTCTAATCATTAAAATCGGAACAATGTGTCAAATAACAAGTTGACTAGAAAGACTTTTTAAGTAATATAAATGCTCAAATTTGTTGCACATAATTATTGACCTAAAATATTATCAATAATCTAAGGTTCAAATTTTTTTTATTAAAAGCAACAATGTAAAAACATTTACCCAACATTATTTCCTCACAAAAACACTCAACAACTACTAGTAAAAAGAACTTCCTCAACCTGTCCAAGGGTATCAAAGCACTTCAGAGTTAATGGCGAAGCAATGAAAACTGTTCAATATCAGGAACAAGATAAAGCTGTTCTTGCCTCTTCTAAGACTGTACTGGAGGTTCTACCCAGACCAACAAGATTAGGAAAAGAAATAAAAAGCATCTAGCATGGAAAGAAATAAGGAAAACCATTTTACAGATGACATGATCTTATATATAGAAAATCCTAAAGAATTCACAACAAAACTAATCAGATCAAATAATGAGTCTGGTATGGTTGTGTATTCAAGATTGATAATAAAGTCAATTGTATTTCTATACATCTGTAAGGAACAATCCAAAAATAAAATTTAGGAAAAAATTTCATTTATAATAGCACTAAAAAAAAAAAAATAATTAGGGGGCTGGACCTCTTATAGGCTCATGCCTATAATCCTAGCACTCTGGGAAGGCAAGGCAGGTAGATCGCCTGAGCTCAGAATTTCAAGACCAGTCTGAGCTAGAGTGAGATCCTGTTTAGCCAGGTGTTGTGGCAGACACCGATAGTCCCAGTTACTGGGGAGGCTGAGGCAGGAGGATGGATTGAGCCCAAGAATTTGAGGTTGCTGTGAGCTATGACCCCACAGCACTCAACCAGGGGCAACAACAACAACAAAAAAAAAAACCCACAAACCCAGGAATAAATTTAACAAAAGCAGCACAAGACTTGTAAACTGAAAACTGTAAAACACTGTTATGAGAAATCAAAGACCTAATACATAGAAAGATACTGCATGTTTATGTATCAGAAGACTTAATATTGTTAAAATGGTATCACCATTGATATATATCTGGTTTCTTTGCAGAATTTACAAACTGATCCACAAAATTTACGTGGAAATACAAGGGCTGCCAAACTGCCAAAAATAATCTTAAAAAAGAACCGAAGTTGGAGGACTCACACTTCCTTACTTTAAAACATACTACAAAGCTACAGTACTCAAAACAGTGTAGGCCTGCCATAAGGACAAACATACAGACCAATGGGACAGAAAAGTCCAGATATAAACTTCTTATCAATGGTCAATGATTTTTGACAAGCCAAGACCATTCAATGGCATAGTCCTTTTAATAAATGGGGCTGGGAAAATCAGATAACCATATGCAAAAGAAAGAAAGATATCCAGATGTGATATCCTACTTCACATCACATATATGAAATAACTCAAAATGGATCAAAGACTTTTAAGTGTTAAGAACTAAAACTCTTAGAAGAAAACATAGGCCTTTGTGGCCTTTAGATGAGTAATGGTATCTTAAATGTAACATCAAAAAAACAAGCAACAAAAAGTACAGTATAAATTGGACTTTATCAAAATGGAAAATTTTGTGCTTCAAAGGATAGCACCAAAGAAGTTGAAAAGACAATCATGAAGGGTGGCACCTATGGCTCAAAGGAGTAGGGCACTGGCCCCATATATTGGAGGTGGTGAGTTCAAACCCGGCCCTGGCCAAAAACTGGGAGGAAAAAAAAAAAAAAGACAATCATGAAATGGTAGAAAATACTTGCAAATCATGTACAAAGGACTTGCCAGAATATATGAAGAGCTATTACAACTCAACAAGGAAAAGACAACTAAACAAATTCAAAAATACATTAATGGCCAACAAGCACATGAAAAGATGTTTAACATCTTTAGTTATCAGAAGTGCCAATGAAGCTGGGCACAGTGACTCACGCCTTGCACTCTGGGAAGCCATGGCAGATGAGACTGATAGAGCTCACAAGTTCCAGACCAGCCTGAGACCCCCATCTCTACTAAAAATAGAAAAACTGAGGCAAGAAGATTGCTTAAGCCCAAGAGTTGGAGACTGCTATGAGCTATGACACCACAGCACTCAACCCAGGGCAACAGCATGAGACACTGTCTCACACACACACACAAAAGGTGCAAATAAAAGCCACAATGAAGTATGCGTGACATCCACAAGGATGGCTAAAGTAAAAAAGGACTAACAAGTGCTGGTGGCGATGTGGAGAAAATTAGAACCCTTATACAATGCTGGTTGGATTGTAAAATGGTGCAGCCATTATGGAAAACAATTTGGCATTTCCGCAAAATGTTAAACACATAACTACCATATGGTCCAGCAATTTTGTTCCTAGATACACAACCAAAAGAAATAAAAATATATATTCACAAAAAAATTTGTACATAAATGTTCACAGCAACATTACTCAAAAAAGCCAACAAATAGAAACAACCCAAACGTTTACCAACTAATGAATGGATAAAATGTGGTGTAACTACGTAATGTTACAAGAATTGATAGTAAAAAAAAAAAAAGAAATGAAGCACACTAATACATGGTAAAACACAAGAACATTATGCTTAATGACGAAACCAGTCACAAAAAGTCATCATGTTGTAGGATTCCAATTATATGAAATGCTTAGAATAGGCAAATCCACATAGAAAGTAGGCTGGAGGTTTCCAGGGCCTGGGGATAGGGGGAAATAAGGAATCACTGCTAGGGATTTGGGGGTGGTGGTGATAGAAATGTCCTGAAATTAATGGTGATAGCTGCACAACCTTCTGAATATACTAAAACTCACTAAACTGCAAACTATAAAAAGATGAATTTTATAGTACATAATTACCAATAAAGCTTTTTTTTTTTTAAGTTTTTAAACATTTAGACTAGATACAGTCTACTACACAGATTTTTTTCATACTGTAATCTTAACAAGGAATTTCGGACATTTGTTATGGCAATTTTACTACCACACAAAATATAACTACTATACTGTTTTATTTTTTCACAAACTAGAACCATCTTATGATTACCACAAGATTGAAAAGAGGTGTAATACCCTCCATCTGGAATACTAATCAGTTCATTTTCCAGGCTTAGTTCTCAAAGGGCTAAATAAATAGACTTGCCTCTTATCATGAAAAGGGTAGATAGATCTGAGGCCCTTCTAGATCATTACTCAAAATGAAAATAAGGAGAATAGGGCAGTACCCAAAGCTCCATGGGTAGGGTGCTGGCCACATACACGGGAGTTGGTAGGTTCAAACCCAGTCCTGGCCAAAAATTGCAAAAAAAAAAAATAATAATAACAATAAAATAAAAAGCTGGGCATTGTGGTGGGCACCTGTAGTCTCAGCTACTTGGGAGGTTGAGGCAAGAGAATTGCTTAAGCCCAAGAGTTTGAGGTTGCTGTGAGCTGTGATGCCACGGCACTGTACCAAGAGCAACACAGTGAGACTCTATCTCAAAAAGAACAAAAAAAGAAAGAAAGAAAGAAAGAAAGAAAAAGAAAGTGAGGAGAATAGACGAAGAATCTCTATGAATAAACCAAAAACAAAAGGCTGATCTAAAAGCCTCTTTTTATATATATATATACACACACACATACTTTAATTTTAACCTTGTCCATTAATCCTTTGTCAAAGGTACACTTATTTTATAACCAAAACGTAAAATTTGAGTATCCCCTCAATACCTCTGATAAACAAGTGACAAAAGAAAAATAAGAAAGAGACTTAGTTTACAAATAATATTCTTAAATTAAAACAAATTTCTCTAAAACCTGAACTCTCAAGAAACTTTCCACATTTCTTTGGCTATGTTTAAAATTCTCCAATATAAAAATATTTCACACCTTGAAACAAGTGGGTTATGTTGGCCTAATATTACAATTACAAATAAGTAAGTCAAAATGTTTTAATAATATTTAACCTATAATGGTTTCTTCCTCCTCAGGTTAAGATCCAATACACTGATAATATTATGCAAAATTTATAATAAATACAGATAAAGTTTATATACCTGTGACTAATTAAATGCCAATCTTGATAGTAAAACTCTGCTTAAACTACTGAAAATGATTCGAAGAATCACATTCGAGTTACCTTAGGCATTCAATCATCCGAGAAGCAATTTTCTTCCGACGCATCATACTGAATACCCATATCCGACTGATTCCACAGATTGCAGGCTCTGGCAATGTTGAACAACACCAGGCTTTCTGCCTTTCAAATCTGACTTTTTCTTCTTCTGACCTGATAATTGGAAGTTTCTCTTCTATAACTCTATAGCCCTAAAAGTATCAAAATTGGAGGGAAAATTTTAGATTGAGAATATTAATTGACAAGTGTCTAGTACTGATCTTGTCAGGGTGAACACTACATTTGTCTGGTTTCTTAACTAAGTCTGGGGAACGCTTATGCTTTCACACTCTCATTTTCAGGAAACATTCAAAACTGGATCTACATTCTGCCCTTGCTTTTTTTTTTTTTGAGACAGAGTCTCACTCTGTGCCCTAGGTAGAGTGCCATAGCATCACAGCTCACAGCAACCTCAAACTCAAACTCTTGGGTTCAAGCAATCCTCTTGCCTCAGCCTCCAGAGTAGCTGGGATTACATTTACCTGCCACGACACCTGGCTTGTTTTTCTTTTTTTAGTAGAGACAGGGTCTTGCTCTCTTGCTCTTGCTCAGGCTGGTCCTAAGCTCCTGAGCTCAACAATCCTGTCTCGTCCTCCCAAAGCGCTAGAATTATGGGCATGAGCCACCATTCCTGCCCTACATTCTGTTCTAATTCACTTACTAATTATGTGACCACAAGAGAAAGTCACTCAATTGCTCTAAGCTTTGAGTTCCTCACAAACTCGGGGTCACCATCATCTCTCATTTTGAGCAATTAAATAAGGTAATACACACAAAGCACCTTAGGTATAATGGGAACTAAATGTTAATTCTCTCCCCTCCTGCATTCTAAAGACAAGCAAAAATACACGCTAAGAACTCAGCAGTAATCCTAGCTATTTCTGATAGCCATCATAGTTCTAGAGTTCAGTTATACAAGAACGAGGAATAGGGATGGCAAAAAAATAAAAAATGTTTAGAAGGCCTTTCATCACACTCTCTCTCTTTAAAAAATAAAACAAATTTAAAAACCATACATCCATACATCTCCTATGCCAGTCTAGCTGCCAAGCCTATGACTAGCCATGTAATGAGACAAGGTACAAAATTTAAAAGCAATTAGGCAACACTATCTAGACTTAGCAAAAACAACCCAAACATTACACAGTTATCGTCTAGTCTTCAAGTCATTTCTTAACCAGGTGGAATGAAAATTAAAAAACATAATGACTTGAGCAATGTAAAATTAACTCATTCTCAGTATAGCAAACTTCTATGAGTTACTCATTTTATATGAAATTAATATCCCCAAACTACCTTATTGGCTATTTAAATCAATTTTATTACTGTAACTAGATTCATAAAAACTATATAATTTCAAGATGAATTTTTTTTTTTTAAAGAGGCTAAGTCTCACAATAGAGTGAAGTGGCTATTCATAGGCAGAAACAGCACACTGCAGCTTTAAACTCTTGGGCTCAGCTGATCCTCCTATCTCAGCTTCCCAGTAGGCCCAGCAGCTGAGGACTACAAGCATGTGGCACCTGGCTGAATTTTTAAAACATGCAGAGCTTCACATGGGGTTCCAGTCATGAAGTATCTGGGATGGGGCCAGGGGACGACAAACACGCAGAGCTTAACATATAGAAATAAATAAATTTACGTGTACTTCCTTTAACTTCTTCTTTTTTTTTTTTTTTGAGACAAGAGTCTCACTCTGTCACCTGGGGCAGAGTGCCATAGTTTCATAGCTCACAGCAACTCTTGGGCTCAAGCGATTCTCTTGCCTCAGTCTCCAAAGTAGCTAGGACTATAGGCACCCACCACAATGCCCAGCTATGTTTTTTTTTTTAAGAGATAGGGTCTTGCTCTTGCTCAAGCTGATAAACTCCTGAGCTCAGGTAATCCACTGCCTCAGCCTCCCAGAGCACCAGGATTACATGTGTGAGCCACTAGGCCCAGCTGAAAATTTTTTGATGAAGGATACATTTGCAGCTAATATACTAAAAGATGCCATAAAACAGCAATCACATAAAATGCATACTGAATTTGTAAGCAATAATTGACAGAAAAACAAAGATAGAACTTATGTATGTCTCAAAATAAGTATGGTTAGAGATTTCAGAAGCTTCTGTTCTCTTATATTGCTCTCAGTTGCTACCTAACACTTTCAATGTAAACATAGTCCTTACTATGACTCTGCTGTTGTTTTTGTACAATTTGGCTTCTTTTTTTTTTTTTTGAGACGGAGCCTCAAGCTGTCCCTGTGGGTAGAGGGCCATGGCATCACAGCTCATAGCAACCTCCAATTCCTGGGCTCCAGCGAGTCTCCTGCCTCAGCCTCCCAAGTAGCTGGGACTACAGGCGCCCGCCACAATGCCTGGCCATTTTTTGGTTGCAGCCATCATTGTTGTTTGGTGGGCCCAGGCTGGATTCAAACCCACCACCTTAGCTGTATGTGGCTGGCGCCTTAGCCGCTTGAGCCACAGGCGCCAAGCTGAAAGGAATTACCTTATTTGATTCTCACAAGCAATAAATGAAAGTGCCTTTTAGCCCCTAGTCTCACCAACTAGTCCAGTGTAGACAAGAGCTTTTAGACTTTTTCCAGTTTGATAGGTGAGAAATGTTATCTCCATGTAGTTTTTTTTTTTTTTTTTTTTGCAGTTTTTGGCCAGGGCTGGGTTTGAACCTGCCACATCCGGCATATGGGGCTGGTGCCCTACTTCTTTGAGCCACAGGTGCCGCCCCTCCATGTAGTTTTAGTTTAAGCATATTTTTATGTTTCACAACACACTTTAGTAAGTTGGTAATATTGAACCTGCACTAAACATATAAAGAAAGAAATTTGCCTTTAGCCATCTGAAATTTAATGAGTTGATTTTGTCCCTTGGCTGCAGGTTCTTTACTGAGGTTTATTTATTTATTTATTTATTTTGAGACGGAGCCTCAAGCTATCCCCCTGGGTAGAGTGCCATGGCATCACAGCTCATAGAAACCTCCAACTCCTGGGCTCAAGCGAGTCTCCTGCCTCTGCCTCCCAAGCAGCTGGGACCACAGGCGCCCGCCACAACGCCCGGCCATTTTTTGGTTGCAGCCATCATTGCTGTTTGGCGAGCCCGGGCTGGGGATTCGAACCCGCCACCTTAGGTGTACGTGGCTGGCGCCTTAGCCGATTGAGCCACAGGC
>CAUYQV010122164.1:0-17465 GCA_963574575.1 Galagoides demidoff
ACAAAAGTATGCAGGTTGGTAGGTGATACAATGAGCACCTCCCAGTACTGGCTGTGGAGCGGGACAGGAGCTTTACTCCTCAAGTCATATCAAGGTTACTGCCCCCGAGACCACTGACCACTCGAATGCTAGTTTGCCTCAGGCAAGGGGCAACTGGTCAGGCTCCAGAGGAGCTGAGCGAGACCTCTCATGTTCTCTGATATTGTAGCTGAGACAGGTTGGTCACGCTGCTTTGGCAGGTATCAATTATTTTTCCTCTGGGGAAACAACAGAACACATTTATTTTGTCACGAGCAAGAAGAGCCAGGCCATATCATGGCATTTACAAGCTTTCTAGAAGCCACAGAGTGATCAGAAACGTAAACTATGCCAGGGACTTTGTGTATTTGGTGTCGGTCAACCAGTCTTCCTTGGTCAAATGTCCTGGTGGAAATGAATGTGCCCAAGAACAGACAATGTGACTTGGGACTGTTGGACATTTGTCATGTCACCTGTTCTAGCCACCTCCTTGTTCTTGTCCTCTTGACCATGAACTCTCTAAACCTGAGTTCAGCTCTCATCAGTCAGGAGATAGCCGGCAGCAGGGCCTGGGGTTTCTGGTACCTCCGTGTCCCTCCTAAACTAACCCTTCCACCCACGCACCTGGGAAGTACAGATTACTTTGCCGTTACAGGGAAATGGCTTGGCATTTGGAATTCCCCAGAATACTTTGGCCACCAAGAGATATGGGAAGCCTACTCTGTGTGTGCAGCTTGTCACAGAAGGCAGAGCCCCTCTCACAGAGCTAGCTGGAGTGCTGCTGAGTCAGAGTTTCAAAAACAATGACATGCTCAACTGAGCAAGGACCTGGGCTCAGAACAGATGTTTCCAAGTTTTAACAAAACCAAATCTCAGCAGGTTTTAATATAATCCAAACAGAAGGTGCTCAAAGATTTGGCAAACACAGCAGGTTGGTGGCTCTTTTCCTCTCAATTGTTCTCATACATTGTAACCCTACAATTCACTGAAATGAGCCCACTGTTTTCTGCTGAAGCAGAAAGGTCTTGCTATGAAGTGTTTAGTGAAGGAGTTCATGTTGAATGGATATAGAATTTCAGTTGGGGAAGATGTAAAAATTTGAGCAATAGATGATGTGATGGTTGCACCACAATGTGAGTATTATGTGTATGTTACCACAATTTTAAAACAGAGTTTATTGAAAACTGCAGGCATATACATTTGGGGGGTGTGTGTGTGTGTAAAATACACTGTCAGTATTGAACATGGAAGCTCTGTCCTTTTCCACACAAGACCTTTCCCTTTTGGTGTTCATAAGAGAGTCCAGAATATTAGAATATTGAAAAGCAGAACCTGAGACCTATAAACATAAGAAAAGTTCTAAGTACTTTAGATGGATCAATCTTTCTTAATTAAATGGTGGTGACAAGGTTTTCTAACTATAAAAAATTGGGGCCAGTTGTGGTGGCTCACGCCGAGGTGGGTGGATTGCCTGAGCTCAGAAGTTCAAGACCAGCTTGAGCCAAGATTGAACCTCCATCTCTAAAATTAGCCTGGTGTTGGGGCGGGCCCCTGTAGTCCCAGCTACTTGGGAGGCTGAGGCAAGAGAAAGACTTGAGCCCAAGAGTTTAAGGTTGCTTTGAGCTATGATGCCACAGCACTCTGCAAGGCTAACAAAGTGAGACTTGTTTAAAAAAAAAAAAAAACATTTATTTTTCCAAGGAATCATGTTCACTAAGTAAGGCCCAGGGGCTGGTTGCCTTGGAGACCCTCGTACTGATTTTTGGATCTGTTTTGACTCAGCCCTAAAAGGCTAGTGGCACAGGAACTCTAGAATATTTGAAGGATAATATTTTATGTTTTAAAATTTGAAAAAGCATACTCAGAACATGAAAATACCTCTATTAATGATCTGAAACTACATGGCGAATTTGTGTCACTAATTAGGTCCACTGGAAGACTATGTTAAGATTAGGATATCATTTTTCCTAACACTTCAGCCTACTGTCAACACTTCAATTCCATATTGTGATGGGAGGGATAATTGGGTAAGCTACAAACCACTACAGCAAATTACTGTGGTGAATGAGACCTCCCCAGGGAAAGGGATTATCATGCCGGTGGCCACACCACTCAGGGGACTGCAAGTGATAGATTTGACTAAGGCTCCTTCTGGGCTCAAGAGGGAAGAATGTGTTCAATTATAATGTCTGCTATGGGTGTAAGGGGATGGAACATTTGGGCCTAGGTTAATTTAAGACAGGTGATACTAGCATCATGAGGACCAGCACACACAACAAGGCAGGGGGTGACTTGCATACCTCTGAGCGCTGTTCTAATGGTTTTTCTCTTAGAACCCTAACTCTGTCCACCCTCCAAAACCTTGATTTCAATCTGGAATAGAAGTCAAGACGACAGAGAACTTGGGTCTAATCACATCTTGAAAGGGAACTGACCACTACAGACAACTTGATGTAGGCCTTCAAATATTCCTCCAAAAGCTAGAAAGGACATTTTATTTCTTTCCTTTCCTTTTCTTTTTTTGGGGGGGCAGAGCCTCAAGCTGTTGGCCTGGGTAGCATGCTATGGCATCACAGCTCATAGCAACCTCCAACTCTTGGGCTTAAGCAATTCTCTTGCTTCAGCCTCCCAAGTAGCTGGGGCTATAGGTGCCTGCCACAATGCCTGGCTATTTTTTGGTTATAGTTGTCATTGTTGTTTGGTGGATTTGAACCCGCCAGCCTTGGTGTATGTGGCTGGTGCCCAAGCCGCTTGAGCTATAGGCACCGAGCCAAGATATTTTATTTCAATCCCCTCAAATATATAACTGGATAGAGCTCAGAACACAACACAGACAAGTAGTCCTTGCTGGGGAAAGGTATTTCTCGAAGAAGAAAAGGCTGAGGTTGCTTGTTTGCAATCTGAGGCTTCAGGGCCAGAAGTATGACAGCATTTCTGATTTTTCTCAAAAGCATTTTTTGGAAAGCATTAAGAGGTAGAAATTATGAAAGTGCTTAGGGCAGCATTCAAAGGAAATCACATTTCATGCATTTACTGTATTCTTCTGTCTATAGTCAGGCTTTTGTCAAAAAAGGTGGAGGATTAATAAGGATACTGAGACAGCATAAAAGAAAAGTCAGGGGATACATTTCCCAACTTATTCTCAAGCTTTAATAACGCATGAATTTATTTTAAAGAAAAAAGTCACAAAACTCCAAGAGTAAAAAAAGACATGCTCATGTTCTTAAACCAACCCCCGCTTTGAGAGCAAATGCTCTGATTGAAAACCCCTGTGACTATGAATCACAAAAGAATCATTATGAATAAAAAATATCTGGCAAGACAAGCATCTTTTCTTGTATCCATAAATAAAAACACAAATCAAAATATTTTTGATAAAATTTTAAAACTCCTAAAATTACCTCTTCAGATTTCCTGGCACTGTCTATAGAGAGTGAAAAATACCTTCTCTAGCCTAAGACTTTGCAGTGAGTGATCTCAATATTTGTATTAAAAATAGCCTTTGGGGGCCTGGTTCATAAAATTTACATTATAGACATATAATTTTTTTTAAGAAAAAGTAGCCTTTTTATTCCAACTCCTATTAAATGTCTGGCCCATGGTGGGTGCTTATTTAATGGTTTGAAGGAAGAACTGAATGAATCCACACTAGCATATTTCACTCTAGAGGGTTTTCATAGGCTCTCCGTATGTGTGCACCTAAGCGCCTGCACACAATAGTTATCTAGTTACTCTGCACTAAGTAGAGGACTATTCTTTAGACTTTTGCCACAGTGATTGAAAGGCTTAAAAAAAGTGTCTCCTTCTGTTTTTCCCTTTGTCTTTAACCTGGTAAGACAATAGTCAAACCAATAGATCCTACCAATTGCCAGCCACTACTAGCATCCAGTGGAAAGTGGCCAGGTTGCTGACCCACATGTCAGAGGAACCTCATGTCCTAGATTAGTAGAGATAGGGCATGAACTAGGGGCATCTTAAAAAGACTGGTCATAACTTAAATTGTAGGTGGCTTATGATGAGATTATAGCCTCCCTTTTTAGGGGAAATAGAAGAAATAACAATTTTTTTTTTCAGTAAAACACATACAAGTCTTAATTCCAGGTAAAAGAAAATTAAGGTGGTCAGGTTTTCTCTAGGAATATATACCACTTTGTGAGGTGGTGGTGACCATTACTCATGGATGGACTCAGAGATAAGGACATTTTCTTAGAGAATTGTGCCCATAGCAAATCCTTGCAATTTTTCACTGTTTCTCCTGGCTTATGCCACACTTACATTGAAAATCATTCAACAGTTTAAAGGAAAACCATAGATATCTACCAATATAGACAGTATTTTCTATTAATTTCTGGAAGGCAAATGAGACTTCTAGGGCCAATGTCTTTGATAATCAAAATCAAACGACGCCAGAGGCCAACCCTTAGCATTTGTCAATGAGGACATGATCCCAAAGGAAAAGCTTGATTTTCTAAACTGATTCCTGACTTGATATGAAAGTATGCTTCCATAAGGGACTTGGAAAAAGCCACGGTGCTCTTTCCCTCCCCTCCTCAATTTAACATTAGCTCAGCTGTTAATGGGCCTTAGAGAGAGGACCGTAGTTTATAAGCCCCTGGAAGTGTATTTTTAGAGGTGCTTGAAAATCAGCATGTTTTATGTGAACTGAACAATGTACAATTATTTAAGAGGAGGGAGGGAGAGGGGAAACCCAAGTGGGAGTCACTTAAGAACTCAAATGTATTCATTGTAACTTTCTTGCAGCGAACAAGATAGGCCCTTCAGAGTGTTTGTTTCTTTGTTCACTCTTAATAAATTATGGGTATGTGGCGACAAAGAGAGAGGGAGGAAACGGAAGGAGGGAAGACACTCACCTAGTTCCGGTGCTTTGCTTAGCACAAATGCATAAGCCCAGAATTTGCTGACAGGTCCAATGTAAAAACTCTGGTCACAAACTGACTCCTTCAGGCCTTTGGTCATCAAAATGTACACCATATAAGCACCAGTTCGAAGAGCACCAAATATACTTTATAACAAAAAGAGAAAAGAAAACACATTTGAGAAACCAATTTCGTTTCTGACATTAACCACACTTAGAAGACTGGTTGACCACTGGCAGGAAATAGGCATAGAGGAAGAAGCATTTGCATGTAGGTGGAAGCATCTTAAAATGTTCTGTAAATAAGACCTAATAAAACTTCTCAAGCACTTTATCCTGAAACCACAGATGATGCCAGGTATTCTCCATCAATGTTCCAAGGAAGGGGAAGTGATCCAGAGCAGGGTCTCATGAAGAACTTTGATGACTTTTGTGTTTCAGCTTGAAACAACTGTTCCTTGGGGAAGAGATTACTGTGGCTGCAAACTCTTGGAATCATCTCCGTCCTGCCCTATGTCCAATCAGTCTCCAAGCCCCACTGGTTCTATTCCTTAGGAGTTATCACTTTAAGCTAATACCTTCCACCTCTGGACTGGCTATTCAGTCTCTGTGGATTCCTGCAGCAGGCTCCAAGCCACTGTCCTTGGTGAGACCTTTATACTCTGTGGTCCATCTTTGTCATAGCAACTCCTTCAAAGCTGAGCCCTCCTGTCAGTTGCTCCAGGAAGCCCACCCAGGCAGGAGAAGTGCTCCTGCTAACACTGCTCTAACCCTGTTCTTCAATGCCCTATAATAGGTTTATCTCCACATAAGCACAGCTACTTAGTAAAGATTGTTGACAAAGCAAAATATTTTTGAAAATATGCAACAAACAAACAACCTGAAAATTTTTTTTTAAATCAAGGAACGGGCAAGGAAACAGGAGAGCTCTGAAATGTGTTGAGCTCAATGCCACCTGAAGGGTGGAAGGTCTTGGCAACTGGAATGCAGAGTTTCCAGGATGGAACGTCTGTTTCCAAGTGTGCAGACCACATCAGTGTGGAAAGGAGAGCAGGCTGACCATGTGGGAAAGGTGTACCTGCCCACAAGGGCAGCATCCTCTTCTAGAAGTCAAATAACAAATCTGTGAACAATTGTGGAATTAACTGAGTGGCAGTCTCACCAAACCGAGAAATAGAGCTTTCTTTTCCCTTCAGAGGCACTACCTTTTATTTAAAATGTCCTAAAGTTGCTCTAGAATAAATCATTCCTCTAGGCTAATCTGTCCATAAAACGTGTAACCACCAACTAGAAGTAAAGGTCAACTTTGCACAAAATCAAGGTAATGAAGTTGAACTCCTGGCAATTGCCTATTAAGTTGGAACTTTGTTAATTAGCTTCTGTAAAGGCATAAAGTTACACATCAAACGGTGTTACTCTTTCCAAAGCATGAAATAGTTCTGTATAGGATTATAGTCATTTTATAGTTGTAGACACTGTTCAATCTTTCGGTGGCTCCCTTCTACACTTAAAATGAAACCCCTCATTCCTTATCAGGACCTAAAAGGCTTCCTTGAAGTGCTGCCTTCTCTCCTCCTTCTCTTCCCTCACCTCCTGCCATTCTCTTTCTGTTCACTGTCAGTCAATCATTCCAGCACTTACACATGCTGTTTTCTGCCTCAGGACCTTTGCATATGCTTTACCTCTGCTTTGAGAGCTTTCCTCCACTTTTCACTCCAACACTGGCTTCTTACTTTCTTATTTCCTCTTAATGGAATGACTTAAACCTTTACAGTCAATTATTCATCCTAATTTGGAGATGGGAGATGCATTTCCTTAGTAAAATCAGGTAATGGAGATTTTTCTGGCTTATATGATTTTTCTGTTTTGTCTTTACCTCACCAGATGATAGCTACATTTTAATAGGAGAACTTGCCACCATCACCAAATTATTAAAGTATTGCACCTAGGACCCATTGAATTACTGCTGAATTACTACCTTATTACATTAAGGTAATGTAGAAATATGGATGTGGCATTTCCACTGAGCATATGCGGCAGACAATACTCAAGAGCCAAGTACCTTCCCCTTTCTCCATGTTAGGAGAATCATTATTTTATTCAACTTCTTCTAATTTTTCATTTCCCCATAGAAGGTGACTTTATCTCGAATTTAGGAAAAAGTCTTAACTATCTAAGCCAGTTGTAGTAATCCCATTTTACTTAACAGTGACTTGTTGGGGTACGTATATGACCCAAATCTAACAAATGTTTCCTTGCTCTTTAATATGTGTCTAGATATATAGCAGCCATCTGGCAACCATGCAGGGGCCACATTGAGGATGAAGCCAACTCAGGATGGCAAAATAGTTGTTCAAAATGTGACTGAGCTGCTGATTTAAACAATCTTTCAGTGACCCTATGTCAAGACTTCTTGTTCTTAAGATTAAAACATATTACTTATTGCCTAAACAATTGGAAGGTTTGCTTTATATTACTTGCAGCCGAAAGCATCCGAGAACACACAACACACAAAAAAAGTCTACTGACTTTCAGTAGATTTTTGAACACTAGTTAATATTCTGTGCAAAAGTTCCCTCTGAAGCTATACAATGCATCTATAATCATAGATACAGCTGGTGAGTTACTTACATCAGTTATCTGCTTTTCATATACCAGCTGAGGAGGTGTTAATGACTTTTACACAAGCCAAAAGCAAAGTAACACACAATGACATGCTTCCAAAATGCACCAACCTTTGATCATTGGTCCCAGATTGATGATTTTTCTAAACAGTTTTTCTGAGCATACCTTACAAAGCATCCACTTTCCCTCTGATTTCCACCAAATCCAGAAATCACATAGCCAAGAACGCTTTCGCTACTGTATTGGCTGCCAGGCTGTGTGTCTCAGATCGGATCACAGTAAATACAGAGAATGTCCTTTTGAAATAAGTTACTTTCCTTTCATCCTTGTCTGTCTCAAAATCACTGTATTAATTATTTATTCCCAAATCCTATAGTATTAACACAATTTAATTTATTCTTTCAAGTTATATATATTCATCAGCATAGCTTTAGATTCTATAGCTTTAGATTTTCTAGAGTGAAAAAAATAAATCAGTGAGATAACTCTGGTAGCGGTGGTGGTCCCAGAAGACTTCAGAGGAAGCAGGATTAGAATTAGTGGCAACTGAGTATTTACAAGTTTACAGGTTAGGGTATGGCGAAGTCATTTTAGAGCACTGAAGGTTTTGATACCACGGTGACCTAAAATATTGCTGACAGCAAGTGTATAGCGCATATTATTGTCCCATAACTAGACATAAGCCTCATTCCCTAAGCTCTGAACAATAAGGCTGACTCAGAATAGAGGACAGTGGCCCTTTTCAGGGACACCGTCAGTGCCAGCCATTGGGCCCATGTGTCTGTGGGCAAAGGCACATTGTTGGGGTGTGACAATGCTGCTGCTGGGGAGCTGTGAGGGGGGGAGGGATGCTGCTCGGCCAGTGGGGTGATTGTCATTTGTGGAAAGCCACCAGCTCTGCCCCAGGCATATTTCAGCCAGAGCACCATTTCAAACCAGGTGGCTTTTATTATAATAGTGTCACGCTGTGACACTTTACCAAAATATCCTGTTAAGGTGAGGAGACATCTTTTCTCCCCTAAGTTACATCACCTTGAGAGACAAGGTGATGTAGCAGGCCAGGGGTTTATGTTCCACTCCCCCCAGCTTTTATATATGCTCAGGGCAGACATGGCTAATCAATCCCGCACTCTGCCTGGGATATTTCATCACCTGAAGTAAGGATAATCATACCTAACAGGCAGATTAGTTCTGTGAATTTTGTAAAGCAATAACTAAGGTATTTAGTTAGCATCAAGCTGCTTATAAATAGGTGCTCAAGGAAACAGTTTTTGTTATATTCTTATTCTCTTTGTGTATTATTATTATTGCTGTTTTACTTCGTCTAAGCCTCAGTGTTGAAAACCAGCTCTCTCTCTTCTCATTTTGTCAGGTAATAAGAGAGGTTATGATTCATTAACCCTGCCTGGGAAATTGATTTACAGCTAATTTAATTTGCTGATTGATGTTCATATTATTCCTATTGCTATCAGAACTTCCACTAAAATAAATATACATACAGGTATATTCTCCCTGGCAATGCTGGCTTTATTCCCGGTAGGTTCTGGCCTCTCACCTCCCACGGGGCCTGGCTTCTAACTTTCCCTCACTAGGAGACATCACTAGTCTTTTTATAAAGAAACATTCCAGGCACACCCATGAGCTGAGTTCAAGGTGTGGGCAAGTCTCCAGAACCACCAAGGGAGGCCACTGTTTGCCAAGCACCAATTGGAGGTTTTTTTGAGGCCTGCACAGCAACCCCCGGGAGGGATATTGGCTCCCAGCCACCGCTGCGGTGACGCTGCTCATGAGTAGCAGGAACAGGCCAGAGCACAGGGGCAGGGAGCCCTTCAGAGCTGGGAACATGCAGGAGGCTCCACACCAGGCTGGTGCGGTCCCCCAGCTCTTATCCCACCCAAACAAAAGTTGGTCATACGCTAACTTTTCCCAGTGTAAGTGACAGCTAGCAAATTCACAATAGGATGTGCAATAAGCATTGTCCATAGAATTATTCCCATATGAAAATCAATAACCACTATTATATTGTGCCCTTTTTGGCCTCCAACTTAAATGTAAAGTATTTTGAAATCAAAACATGGCTTCTCAAGGATTTTTATTCTGAAGTGCCAATGACCACCAACCTCTCCCCTGCTAACCATCTAATGCACTGCTCTGAAGGTTTGTCCACGCCAAAGGAATATCAACTTTCAACTCCATATGGAAAGGATAATGTGCTGGTTTGTGGACTTTTATAATGGGAACAAAGAGATAAAGGATTGCTAGTGGTGATGCAAATTAATTATGGAGAAAAAGTTAAAATGGGAGTTATGTGAACTAAAAAGAACGTGAAATTAATGTAGACACAGTAAAGATTAATGTTAATACCAAAAAATTCACCAGGCTCACAAAAGTGGTTGGTCATCTTATTTCTAAAGGAAACTTTGTCCCTTTGAGAAAACTATTAATCTCTTTTGGAGTATTACCATATTACCAGGACAGGGATGGTTTCCGTGCCAAGATGAATAGCACCGCTCCCTCAGTCCATCTAACAGACTTAACGAGGTTTCACAGCCTCGCGAGGAAACCAAACTTGTTTTTTCCTGAAGGATGATTAAGGGAAACTGCATGAGGAGAGTACTTGAATCATGATGTATGACATTATCTGTACCGTGTCTTCCCTCCACCCGGGAAGGAGGAAGAAGAAAGGAAGGAAGAAAGGAGGAAGAAAGAAGTTACTATGACCCGCAGTTGTCCTTATCCTTAAAATCAGGGGACTTCCATGAATTCATATTATGGCTACAAGAGAGGAAGGAATTACAAAGGAAAATACAAATCTCAGGATCCCCCAACTCTATTGGCAAAGGGAAGCCTGGAGGCTGAGCCATGAAATACCCTCTTCCCCACAGTGGCTGTTCCTAACACTGTCCCCGGGAAAGGTAAAAGGCCTCAGGTATCTACACGTCATTCATAAGGAAATTCTCTGCTGGCCTCCCATAAACAAAGACACAGCATATGGTATCCTTAGGTCTGCAGGTTAATAAGTGTGCCTCCCAAGTCTCTTCCTTACCCCACAGACAATTTTGATGACGAGTTTATTTTCCCAAGTGCTGAACAGAAACAAGATTAATCATTCCTCCACCTACCAAAATTGATTCTTTCTTTATTCCCCTTTTTTCTCTTCAATCATTCACTTCATCTCATGTGAAATGTTGCAAAGTGTTGATAAATGATGTCCTGATGGGTCACTCTTCAAACGTGCCACCCTGACAGCAGTTGGCAGTGGCTATATTGCTGAGCTCATCTGCTTACTCCTCCCAGAGAATCCCAGCAGAAATCCTTGTGGTCAATTCAGAAACTTGTAGATGTTGGCATGGCTACTTGGATATTTGAAAATGTCTAAATGATCTTCTCTGGAATCCTCTTACCTCTATTTCAAGAACTTTCTTTCGGGTTAGGTGCCTGTAGCTCAGCCGCTAGGGCACTAGCCACATACATCAGGCCTGGAGGATTGGAATCTAGCCGGGACCTGCCAAGCAACAATGACAACGAAAACCCCAAAATAGCTGGGTGTTGTGGTGGGCGCCTATAATCCCAGCTACTTGGGAGCCTGAGGGAAGAGAATCCCTTAAACCCAAGAGTTTAAGGTTGCCACGAGCTATGATGTCAAGACAGTCTATCTACCTGGGGTGACATCTTGAGTCTGTTTCAAAACAAACAAACAAGAAAAAATAAACCAAAACAACAACAACAACAACAACAAAAATAGGCCCAGAATCACACAGTTGTAGCCAGCATCCTGCAGGACAGATTGGAACTGCCTGATAATGACTTTACACTTGACCCTATAAATTGAATCTATTTGTAAGTAAATAAAAAAAAAACTATTGGTGAATGCTAATGAGAAGAGAGAAAAACATTAGTGCAAATGTCTTCGGACAAGAAATCTGTGAAGTACAAGGGAGGATGTCAATGAGGCCAAAGCTGTTCTCTCTTTTTTTTTTTTTGAGACAGAGTCTCACTATGTCACCTTCAGTAGAGTGCTGTAGTGTCACAGCTCACAGCAAACTCAAACTCCTGGGCTTAAGTGATTCTCTTCCCTCAGCCTCCCAAGTAGCTGGGACTATAGGCACCCGCCACAACGTCCAGCTATTTTTTGTTGCAGTTGTCTTTGGTGTTCAGCAGGCCAGGCCTGGGTTCAAAGCCACCAGCCTCAGTGTATGTGGCTGGCCCCATAACCGCTGTGCTACAGGCACTGAGCCTGTTCTGTATCATTTACCATATGATGCTACACCATCATACTCTGGTCCCTGAAGATTATAATGGAGCAAATACAGAACCCCTGATATATGGTACTTGACAATGGCATTGTAGATCAAGTAGGGAAATGACTGATGCTCAGTAAGGGTGTTGGGACATTTGGTCTATATGAAAAACAATACATAAATATATATAAGCACACATGCCCTCTAAGTTTGTAGAAGTCGATGTCTGCAAAAGAATAAAATCACCTAATAACATATTTTTCAGGGTGCATGTTTTTAGAAATGTATTTCTGTCATTAAGTGAATGATATTATCCATAAACCCTTTCAACAGCTCCATTGAAATCTCAAATTAAGGAACTGTTACACATAAATAATCACAACTATTAAATGCTTCCCTTCCTGAATATGGAGGCCAGAACATAGTTCTTAACATTGACAAATCCAGAGAGCAGAGATCTCTTTTGAAAATGTTGATTTAATTAGTGAACAACCAAAAAAAAATTGTATTCTATGGTACTTTTTAGGTTCCTTTTAGTATCAAAAGACTTAAGAAAAGAGAAAAAGAAGAAATCTGTTTTCACAAAGCCCCATATTCTAGTGGAGGAGACTAACAAGTCCATAAAAACGAGCTTAATGATGTCAGGCAGTGATAGGCACCAAAAAGGAATCAACCTGGGCACAGTGATAATGACTAGGGACGGGGGCAGGATGGTCTTCTACGGAGACAGAGCTGATAAGTGATAAACAGAACACGTCCTGCCTGCCGAGAACACAGCACCAGAGGGATAAATTGCAAAGCACAAACAATACAAGGCCAAGAGGTGCCAACAGCAAGAGACGCAGGTTAGTGGGGGCACAGACCAAAGCCTGCAAGGCCTGGGAGGATTTTCTGTGGCACAGAGATAGTGATATCATAATTCATCGTAATAAAATTCATTTTATTCTAACTGCACTGTACAAGCACTGGTGGGTTTTAAGCAGTGAATGGCAGGATGTGATTTATATTTTTAATTATAATACAGGCTGCTACATGCAGAATGGATTGTAAGAAGCATAATAAGTACAACTTATAAATATTAATATTTATTTTAATCATCATAACATAATTCAATGAGAGAGAACATTTAGAAGGATCATTTCTCTCTCATTTCCAGAGGAGATGATGGTGGTAGCTGAGACACTGGTAACAGCAGGCGTGAATGAAGTAGGCAAATTTGGGATGTATTTTGGGGTATATTTCAGGAGTAGAGCTGATTAGACTTTCTGAAACGCTGGTATGGGTGATGTGCTGTGACAGATAGAAAGGAGGGCTAAGGTCATTAGTCCAATACTGACGTCAGATACTGGAATAGACAAAAATTGACTTCAATTACTAACTTATTTGTGTCTTGATTAATTAAGTTGTAGTAGGGTGTTGGTAGGCCGGGCTAAGAACATTTTAATAAAACTCCACTTAAAAACATATGGAGTCAGAGGTAAGAGGGGACAGGTGAAAGTGAAAATGCAGATTGTTGTGAAACAGACTCGAGAGATTTGACAAATCACGCACATGTGGTTTGAAGAACGTCAGGCGGGAGATGCCAGATCGTGAAGACAATCGCTCACAGGAAGTCACAGCAGAGGTGACACTGCGGCTTCCCCTCCCTCTCCTGGCTCTGCAAAGTGGGCACTGGGCCAGCCAGATAGCAACTTCCTCCAGTGAAACATTAGCACTGGTGTTATCCCAGGTGCAAGCACCCGGTTCAGAGTCCTCGGTGCTGAAACACATGTCTGCAGAAAGGTCAGAGGCACAATCGGAAGTGCATGAGTAAGGACCACGCAGGCCCCAGTTGGCCAGAGTCACAGTCTGATTCCTGTACAGAGGAGCAGGCCACCCACTGGACCTCCTAGCTACTGAACACCTTCCAGAAACCTTTAGTAGCTCAACAGAGACAAGTTAGTGCAGGTGTCCTTGAACTCTGTGTGTGAGTGTGTGTACACACGTGGGTGGGGGAGAGGCGGGGGTGTGCTCGTGTCTAAGGGCATGGAAGCCCCCCTAACACTGTAAGGAAATTTTAATTATGGTAAAACATGGAGATTGTTGAAAACTGAACTCTCTGTGCTCTGCCATAGGCTCTAACTTAATCGGTTTTGGGGAAATTACCCAGAAATGGATATTTTAAATAAACATTCAAATGGCCTACAGGTCACAGTTTTAAAACCCAATGGCATGGGCAGCATCTGTGGCTCAGAGTAGGGCGCCGGTCCCATTTACCGAGGGGTGGCGGGCTCAAACCCGGCCCCGGCCAAACTGCAAGAAAAGAATAGCCGGGAGTGGTGGCAGGAGCCTGTAGTTTCAGCTACTTGGGTGACTGAGGCAAGAGAATTACCTAAGCCCAAGAGCTCGAGGTCGCTGTGAGCTGTGATGCCACAGCACTCTACCAAGGGTGACAAAATGAGACTCTGTCTCTAAAAAAGAAAAATAAATAAACAAATAAATAAAACCCCATGGCAAATTTCCCCCCTCCCTCTGGGGCTCACAAAATCCTCTGCCTCTAACAGAAGCTACTCCTGCAGAATCTCTGGATTTAGTGCTCTTCACTCTGGCCATCCCAGTCATGGAAACAGCATGGCACTTTAAGGCAGACTAATCCTGATCCCACCACTCATCATGTATCCAGGAGAAACTTCCTACTCACTCTCAGCATCCGTTCCTTCCTCTGTGAAATAAGGGGATGGCTGCATTTTACACGAATGTGAGGCATGATGTTTTGAAATTATTATATATGATATTTATAAGGACATACTGTCTATATGAAATTTGAAGGACTACATTTCCTACATCTGAACTATACTCAGGAATCACAGAATTTCAAAGCTGGTGTCCCAAGGGATGTAAAAGCAGATTTAGTGTATTGCCACACGAGAGCAGCACCATTAGTGGGAAATGGAAAGAACCACCTTTCTGGTCTTCTGAACCACTCTGATACTTGGGGGCCTCTGAAATCTTGAGTATGGTTTTGGTGATTACTATGCTGTTATTTTAAAAATCACTGTTGGCAAGTTATAAGAATGCTAGCCAACTTTTCTTTTCTTTCTTTTTTTTTTTGAGACAGAGTCTCACTATGTCACCCTTGGTAGAGTGCAGTGGCATCACAGCTCACGGCAACCTCCAACTCTTGGACTTATGCGATTCTCTTGCCTCAGCCTCCCAAGTAGCTGGGACTACAGGCATCTGCCACAACGCTGGCTATTTTCTTGTTGCAGTTGCCCTAGGTTGGGTTTGAACCCCTCAGCCTCGGTGTATGTGGCTGGCGCCCTACCCGCTGAGCTACAGGCACTGGTTAAGTAGTAGTGCTCATGGTTAAACTGGAAAACAACTGTCAGAACCAAGAACTTTGGAGTAATAAAAACTATTAGTATGTATTGATTTATTGTGATTAAAATGGTTTTAAAACATAAAATTGCATAGATATAGATCTATAGGTTCTGAAAATACATCTCCCTGACATTTGTCCCTATAAGAAAATTGACCTTAAGTTATAAAAGTTTGAGAATACTTGTCCACTTTGAAATATTCAAGAAAACTACTTGTATCATGAAATGTGACCATCCTATAATAGTATTTTCTTTGTAGAGATATAGCACCTGGCACAAACCATCTAAATTAGTATTAGGTTTGTGGATTTAGAGGAAAATGTACAATGTTTCTCTACTGTAAACAGAGGGAGCCTGCTCATTTTAAACCAGGGCATTTGGGGGAGATAAAGTATTTAGGACAATACAAATACCTCATTCAATAGAGAGCTTTTTTTCTTGTTTTCTCTCTAACACACACATACACCCAGACCCAAAGGCTTTGATGAATTATCTAAAAGTCACAAGGAAGCCCAATCCCAACTGAAATCCTCAACTCTGTGTTATGACAGTCGAGCAGTGGATGGGTCCGGGTTTTCTCTCTCCTTTATTTTCTGTAAGCTGTATTAGATTGGTTTGGATCAGGTGTTTCTCTACTTTGCATTCTAGCAAACAAATCACTTCCAAGAAAATTACTCCTTTAGAAATATTTTTAATAAAAATCAGTTACTATTCTTACACCTTGGCTCACATTTCTTTCCTAGCACAAGACCGAGTCATCCAAACAGCTTTAAAACTTGGCAGCTTTAAAGGTAATTATTCTCACTTTTGGACTTGATCCAACACAGAACACAATAAAAGACTTCCGGACAGTTTCCAAGCCCAGCTGTCTCTGACACCACTTCTCATTCTGCAAAAATACTTGAATGAGTTTCTCAGTGTGCACCTGTCATTAATGTCACAGCAGACAGACTTGACTTTACCTTGTTTACATAGTTACTTAAACCACATCTAAATTTTTAGATCAAGAAACAGTAATGTTTTAATCTTCTTGTTTTGTGGTTGGTTTTCAGTGTAAAATAGTTCTAATCCAAGAAATTTCTGGTAGCTTCGTCTAGTCAGAGGCTTGCTCATTGTGTCCTTAACAATTAGAGTCAATTTGGTTCTGTCTTTTTTTCTTTCAGAATTCTGGCTTTTTGAGTAAAGCTTACAAATACTTGGTTTTACTACATTTTTGAAGACCATTTTAAATTATAAGACCAGGGTTTATACAACATCAAAAGGTTTTTGTCTATTTAAAGAATGAAGAGATGATGAATGGCCAGGCCAAGGTGACCCTGACTCTCGATTTGGAAACATCAGGCCTTTCTGTTATTCCCCCTCAAAGATTGTGGTGGAGCTATGTATGGCGTTTGTTTTCAAAGCCAAGCATAGGCCACCCACTGGAGTCTTGTAATGGATACATTCTATGGGAGTCAAAATAAGAATGATCACCAGTTCTATCAAAGAGTTGGGTATAGAAACCCAAGTAAAACCGTGAGGCCTGTCGGAGAGGGATGTGTTCCAAGACACCCAGGAGACGCCTGAAGCTGCAAACAGTATTAAACCATATTCCTATCAACTGGAACACATTTCTGTTCCTGCCTTCCACCCACAAGTTTAATGTCTTCCATCTTCACTCAGCACTTATTCCGCATTGTGGCTGTAACTTTTTCAGTTTGAGGTGCGACAGCAAAACCAGCATGAGTGTTTCTTTTGCTTCACAATTTCACAGATCATTCATTCTCACCACAGATCTTAGCGATTTCCTCAGCAAATGAATTCTTTCTTTGGGTATTAATTAGAGAACTTTTGCCTTTTCACTTTATGGCTTTTCTTTGGCATATCAAAATTGCCAGCATCACTACTCTTGAACTCTGGGGCCATTATTAAGTAAAATAACTGTTACTTGAACACAGCATGGTTGATGCCAAGACAGTTGATCTGGTAACTGAGTCAGCTCCTACCTGACTACCTGGCGTGGATCTGTTGGACAAAGGGCTGATTCACATCCCCAGGAGGGCAGAGCAGGATAGCAAGAGATTTCATCAGGCTACGCAGAATGGCTTGCAATTAAAAACTTACAGATTGGCTCGGCGCCTGTTGCTCAAGCGGCTAAGGCGCCAGCCACATACACCTAAGGTGGCGGGTTCGAATCCAGCCCGGGCCCGCCAAACAACAATAATGGCTGCAACCAAAAAATGGCCAGGTGTTGTGGCAGGTGCCTATGATCCCAGCTACTTGGGAGGCTGAGACAGGAGACTCGCTTGAGCCCAGGAGTTGGAGGTTGCTGTGAGCAGTGAAGCCATGGCACTCTACCCAGGGGGA
>CAUYQV010122170.1:0-14921 GCA_963574575.1 Galagoides demidoff
TTCTTTCCTCTCTCCCTCCCTCCCTCCTTCTCGCATCCCTACCTTCCTTCTTTCCCTTCTTCCTCCCTTCCTTCCCTTCTTTCCTTCTCTTTTCCTCATTGTCCTTCCTTCCCTTCTTCCTCCCTCCCTCCCTCCTTCTTCCGTCCCTACCTTCCTTCTTTCCCTGCTCTCTCCCTCCCTCCCTTCCTTCTCCCCATTGTCCTTCCTCCTTCCTCCCTTCCTTCCTCCTGTCCTTCCCTTTCCTCCCTCTCTTCTCCTGTCTCTTCAGTTGATTCTGTCCACCCAGAGTCCAAGGAGACTCCACATCTCTTCCTCCTGCATTGCTGTTGGGAGGCCAGTGACATCATAGCAAGTAAATGTTGACAGCAACATACAGATTTGATATTCACTTTACTTAATTAGTCATCCTACAACCTAAATCTTTTCCAGTTGAAGATGCATGGTTTCATTTTATTATTAACATACTGAATAAAAGTTTCCAAGCCTACGCCAGGGGCATGGCAGAGGTAAGGACTGGATTTGAAAAGACAGGGATATTATTTGCATATAATGTGTCCTCATAGAGCCAAGTCCCTTCATTTATTTCTAGGAAGGTATGTGACTCTCACATTTATGCATCCAAAGGCTTTCCCCTGTATTGAGCAAAATTATTAGTGATTTTGGATTTGAGGTTGCAGTAAAAAGAGAGGCTGAGGCTGAAATTCACCTAGAGAGGGAAGTAAACTTGTGATTTACCTGCTGGGGAACAAGAAGGCTTTCATTTATCTGTGGTATTTCATCCCCTAATTAATTAAATTTAAAAATCTTGCCTCATTTCCACTTCCAGACACTCGCTTTCCTGTGCTCTGGCAGCCCGTATCACGGTGCCTGTGATCCCTGCCACTGTCGTCCGGTAACAGCCTGTGATGTAGTAAGGAAGGACAGTTTTATTTAGTCATATGGATTTTAGGGTCTTCTTAATCTTTCTGTCTTTCTCCTTCTTGGTTCTCATCAGTCAAAGAAAGCACCGGAATGGCTATTATCGGATACTCTATAATTTCACTGGCACCTCAAAGACTAGATGTCCCAGTGTATCCCAGGACGTGTAAATCTCTGGATTTTCCCTTCCATGCCTCAACTCCTTTGCTGTTTTCTCAGCCAGTTTAAATCAACATGGAGTTGAGCCCTGCAACTGGTTGATGTGTAATACTGCAAGTCACAGCAATTAGCAAATAATCTCTTAGGAGCATCCGTGTCCTTCTGTGGTGAGACAGATATGCATACGTTTGTGTGCTAAAATTGGTGAATCTTTTTTGGGGGGGTACTATTAAGGAAATGCAGATGAATCTCACAGCCCCCAGACTGCTGGCATATAATGTGCCTTCGTTTATTTTGAGAAAGTTATGTGACCCTCACAGTTATGCATCCTGAGGCTTTCCTGGGACATGGCTTGATTAGTATATTAGGAAATACTGACAGAGATGTTTAGGGTCTGAGCTAACATGAACCAATACATTTACAGAATTCACATATTTTGAATCCCATAGAGCAAAGTTATTTAGAAAATAGTATGGCTCAAAAAGTTTTACACAACAGAAGACAGAAAGTAGACTGGGAGAAATAAATACAATTTACCCTACGTCTCATAAAATCTTATTTGATAGAAATATATTCAAGGTGCAACTTTATTTTGTCTTAGTGAAAAAAGAGCAGGCTAGTTTGAAATAATTCAGAAATAGATTATTTCTAGGAATATGATTTTTTTTGGAATTTAAATTTGAAAATGCAACTTATTTAGTCATTTCCACACATCAAGCTAAAATCCCAATATCTATTCATGCTAATTTTCTTAAAAAGGAAATTCTTGCAGTTTGAAGCTGGAAGTGTCCAGTGCGTGTATCCTGAGGCTGTACCGACGCGGTGACTTAGAAAGGCCAAAGGGGATGGAACAGGACGGGCCTTGGGGAGGGTGAGCACAGCCATGGGTCACTCTGGCTGGGACTTCCCTTTTCAGCTGGTTTATCTCCTGCTCGGAAACAAATACCACTTGCTCCATAAAATTCATATGAATTTTATAGCAGAAATGCCCTCTGAGAGAGCTGTGTGGGACCTGATCTCTCCAATTCCCACCTCTCTCTCAGCTTCTGTCCCATGGGCCCCCCGCCAGCGGGCGCTGCAGCCTGCAGACCTCAGGCTGCAGACCTCATGATCGTCAACAACTTAGACTCGAAGAGACTTTTTTTCTCAGCCTCGCACTGGCACTATTTTCCCTAATGAATCTTCATCATTTCACAACGATTGCACTATTTGGAAGCTTTCAGTGCATGGACTCTTGGACAGATGATCTCCCAAGGTCACTTCCTGCTTTAAATCAAGCCACACATAGATTCTCAAAGTAAAAAAAGAAAAAAAAATCACAAATCAAGAGACAAGAAGCCTCATCACCTTCTTAATTGTAAATCTTTCTTCTGGCACTTTGTTGACCTTTTTTAAAGAAAAAGTAAGAAGTTTTGTAAGATAAATACTTCAATAGAAAAGATGTCAGAAATATATCTCTCCACTGTAAAATATGTTTTCTTTTGTAGGCATTTGTTTTTTACCTTTAACAATATTGATAATTATTATGGTTAATATAACTTTATTGCTCTTTGGCAAATCACCGTCTATATGAGATTATGATTAAACTCCAGTGAAATATTGGGCTTATATTACACAAGGTAACAGACCAGCAGTAACCTCTGCAAATAATTAAAGCACAATTTACCTCATTTTCTGTGTTGCGTTTGTCTACCTCGTACTTCTATTGTTCCTGAAGCACCTGGTAATCTGCTAATACATCTCTGTTTGGGATCTATAGAGCTTTCAACAGGCAGCTCTGTTCTCTGTATCACACCACTGTCTTCCCCTTCATTTATTTTAAAATGCAATGGTTCCAGTTGTGAACGTAGATATAATTTGCTAATGACCTCTACAAAGAATACAATCATTTCTCACACACAGCCAGGAAATATTTGTGCTTTGAGATCCAAAAAAAAAAATAAAAATAAATAAATAAATAATAGCTCCAAATAGATTTTATACTTTAAGTGATAATTTTAATGTTATGTGCCTTAAAAACATTTGCCTTCACTTAGAATTAAACCAGTAATGGCAAAATGCATTCTGCTGGACTGAGCTCCTTTCCTGGGTTCCCGACTCACAGATCCAAGTACCCAGCAGCTGGAAGGACATGCCAGCAAGACCTTCCCCAGCCTCCTCCACCTGGATTCCTTGTCCATCCCTCATCCTCGCCTCACAAAGCCCTCTCCGCTGCTGACTCTGTCGTCCCTGTCCAGGGCACACCCCTAGGCACACCGCCCTGACTCCGGCCCAGAGCTGACCCACGCCAGCCACCCTCCCGACCTGACCTTTCACCACTCTCTAGACTTGTCTCTTCAATACGCAAATCAATCCATATATCTCCATTATACGTGCTTAGAAATCTCAGACAGCTTTGCCTTCTGTTCACCTGTTATGTGAACTCTTCAGCCAGTCCTGCGGCAGACCTGCTGGCCCCCGGGACCATCCTCCCTCGCTGTCTGGTCCCTTAGTCACACCCTCACACTCCCTGACTTATCTTTGCACCTCCAGGCCAGTGGTGCTTTTTCCTGTCTGTTGTCTTTTCTTTACCTGGAAAGCCGTTCCCTCCCCATCACACAGGTCCCTGCTCCATTGCTCCTTCCTGGACCCATGTCCCGCCCATGTCCCCTCGGTGTCATTCTCAGCAGCACCCACTCAGGCTAGTTTTGAGGGCTAACTCCCAAACCTTTACTGTGCATTTCCCTCAAATATATACACCGATGCAAAGATACAGATCTCCGTTCTACTCAATAATAATATTTTTATGAAATCAATGACATTTCCTATTATTTTTCAGTGGTGAGGTTATCTGGAGATTATTTCACTTTGCAACATAATTGTATCTCGTATTTTTAAAGCTGCTAAAGAGTCTTTCTCAGTTTTCATTTTTTTTAACTACAGTTTTAAAAGTATTGGCTGATGGACTGGACATCAAAGTAAGGGAAATCTATGAATTAGAGATGGTCTCTGGATTCTGCCCTTGCAGACAGTTCTTGACCCACTCCTCCAGCATCCATTCTGTCATAAACTCTCCCTGCACATGGCCACCTGGGCCCTGTGATAGGTATTAAATATGAATTGCTGAACACCAAAATACACATATTTTTCTTTTTAAAACACATTGCCAATTTAACCACAAAAATAGCTGAGCCTATTTATACTTTCTCCAGAAAAGTATCACACCTTGGATTGATTCTTTGCATCAAAATCTTTAAATTCAGACCACCTCATGGAGCCTACGGTAGCTCCCCACAGTATTATGAACCCAAATAGAAAGCTTTTACTTTGAATGTGGCTCACAGCTTGAAATTCTCAATAATTTAGGTGACTGCCCCAAAAGAATGGGCCACCGAGTTTCTGCCCCTTTAACAGTATTTCAGAGTGACTGTGTGAAGAGTGCATCCCGGAGCCAGGAGCCAGGGGGACGCCTGCAGCAGGTAACGGCCGCAGCACTCTCCTCTCTCCCTGGGAGTCTGCCTTTTGACAAACAACTCAGTTCTTTCAGAACAGCTCCTGGAATTTTTGCTTATGTACCAAAGAAACCAACATTCCATTGGGAGAGACATACAACCCTTTGTGTTTACCTAAGTAGTTCTGCCCTTTGTGATTTTGATCAGGCTGTGAGATGAAGATTATTGATTATTGAGTGCATCTAGACCGTCCTCCCTCCATCAGTTTTCTTTATTTGATCTCCGTAAGGCCTATTGCTTAAGTCTTTGGGAGCTACACACGTGCGGATTCATCATTTAAAGTAAATGTGGCAAATATGATTCTCTCTGAGCACGATGAGCAGAAGGGCTCGCTGGGGAATCTCTGTCATTAAGGCCAAGAACATATAAATCTCTCTGAGGAGGGATAAGATTTCAAAGAAGAGACTTCTTCAAAGTGAATATCAGAAGAATAGTCTTTCTAAATATAACCCAATGGGAAATAGTAAGAGTTGAGACATGATTCCATTAAAATTGCCTCTGCGTGGCCAGAAGGGTGCTCCCAGAGGTGGATCACAGGGCTCGCTTCCAAAAACGCAGTTTGGGCTGGATAGTGGAGTCTTCTTTTTATCTTTATTAAAAAAAAACAAAAAAACAAAACACTACCAAGGCTTCTAAAACAACAGTACTTCTTGTAAATGTAAGAACTGAATCAGAGAACGTGGGTGTTTGCAAAGTCAGATTTCTGCAGGTCTGTGGGCCAGGGCATGTGGAGCTGGGCTCAGGATGCCCCTCAGCCACTAGGGATTATCAGAGGTACTCCCCTAGGAAATGAGGGTATGCGCCAGGAGGTGGGGGCATGTGCCAGGAAGTGGGGGTATGCACCAGGAAGTGGGGGTATGCTCTAGGAAGTGGGTGTATGAGCTATGAAGTGGGGGTACACTCTAGGTAATGGGAGGTCTGCATCAGAAAGTGGGAGGTCTATGTCAGGAAGTAAGAAGTATACACCAGGAAATGAGAGGTGTGTACCAGGAAGTGGGAGGTATGCCTCTAGGAAGTAAGAGGGGTCTACATCAGGAAGTGGGAGGTCTGTATCAGGAGATGGGAAGCACATCTGATCCTAAAGCTCTTTGGAAAAAAGTCTCAGCGGTACACACCAGAGGAGGACATCGCAGATTTGCTGCATGGTTTGACCTGCCGGAGCTGTGCAAGTCCTTCTAGACCAGTGGTTCTCAACCTTCCTAATGCCGCAACTTTAATACAGTTCCTCATGATGTGGTGACCCCCAACCATAAAATTATTTCCATTGCTACTTCATAACCATAATTTTGCTACTGTTATGAATCATAATGTAAATATCTGATATGCAGGATATATTTAGGCGACCCCTGCGAAAGGGTCATTTGACCCCCAAAGGGGTTGTGACCCACAGGTTGAGAGCCGCTGTTCTAGAAGCACTCTCTGGCCACTCATTCACTTTCTAAAGTTTGGAGGAACAATCCAGGTATCTCGGGGGCTTGCTTCTTAGAAAACACAAGACTCGGTACTCCTGGGTCCTGCATCGCTACAGAGTGCTGATTAAACGTCAGAGAGTTAGCAGGCAGAGCACCGGGTAGCTACGTCCTGGAACTGAAGACCCCAGTCCCGTTTCTCAACTTCGGCACTATTGTCTTTTTGGGCCAAATAATTCTGTCTTTGAGGGGCTGTCTGGTTCACTGCAAGCATCCTCGGTCTCTACCAGCTCAGTACCAGTGTCACTCCTTTTGTTTTGACAAACAAAAATGTTCCCAAATATTTCCAAATGCCCCACATTAAACCTCATTGCCTGAATAAGCTGTTAAACCCATTACCTGAATCACACTCCCCAAAGTACAAGCCGATGAATTCCTTAGGAAATTTGGTCCTGTGGAAATCTTAACTACGGTATCCATTTTATGAGTTTCCTAGTTACGATGACTCACTTGAAGACCTGTGCCCTATTTAGGCACTAGACATAACAACCACTGAGGTTAGGGGTCAGCCAGTGCTTGTTATCTGCAAAATCACTCTGTAATACACATACTTTTGCCTGAAAAAAAGGAGCAGTCTGGGTAAGTCTAATGGAAATAGGTTTTTTCAATATAAGTTCCAGCACAGTTTTTTATAAAATTAATTTCTTAATCTTTTGGCTGCCTTGGGTTACAGGGGGACATCATGCTGCTCAGGTGACGGCCTGGGCCTCTGCTGGTGAAATGACGACCACTCGCCCCCTCCCCCACATTATTCATTACTTTGGTTTAAGATGCTTTAGCATAGATCTGATGAGAATATTCCATTAGTGTTATTTGGGAAACCCTTGTGTCCACCAATAAAACTTAGATTAGTGTTCTCGTTCACAGATGCGGGAAGTAAATCAAAAGATCTATGGACATTGGTGTCCAGAAGGATAAATGTATATTATTTTCCTCCAAAGGAGGAAAAAAGTTAACAAAAAAAAAATGTTTGTGTCAAAAAACAGAGACCAAGAAATGAAATTTCTAGGTAAAAGTCAAATGTGGTCAGTCCTCCACCCAGGAAGATTCCAGGATTTCGGTGAAGGAGATAATGAGCGATTGTTCGCAGCTCACACAATGCTGTCCATTCTATTCCCTGAAACAAAAGCATTTCAAATTCATTCAAGAAAATATTCATAGAAGGAAAACTCTGAATGTTGTTTTTGGGATGGGAAAGAATATCCCCTCAAGGCTCCTTAAATCATCAATGCTGGATTCAGTGAACTGGAAGGGCAACAACAGTAGGCCATTGTCACCGCCTCCAGCACCAAGGGCAGGCCAGTGTCCAGAGCAAGATGTCCCGCCAGCAGGCCGTGACAGGCCTCGGGTTTCTGCTGTTTCTCTTCCACCACTTCCTCTGTCCCTTCTTTCCAATGCCCTCTTCTCTGTAGTGACAAGTGCATGTCACCTACTTTTCATGTCTTCTATTTACAACCTGTACTGCATTTAAATTGACAAAGTGCATCAAAACTCTCCTTACGGCACGGCGGTATGAGCTGGCAGGAGCCGACTGGACCACATCCCAATTCTCTTTCAAGCGCCAGCAAGCATGTGAAGGAGAGAGCAGGAGACCAGCCAAGACAGTCAGAGCCGAGCCTTTGCGTCTTGCAGGCACTAGATAGATGCTTTCATTTGTATCTCAGCCATCCATTTATTTTCTTATCCATAAATTGGAATAAAATAATTTTCTCATAGTTATCTTCTATAGCCAGTATAAAATTGAATTGAATTCATCTATTGGTAAGGATGAAGGCTAAGATCTGTGCTACCCTTATAACCATGACGAATATTTTGCTATTTATATTTTTGCAAATATTTTTATAGACAAAGTACTGTGGTCTCCATTTTTAAAAACTGGGGAGGGGGTGGGGAAGGGGAGGGGAGAAGGGTGGATGGGTGGTGGGAGGGTGATAGGAAAGATCACCTATATATCTGTCTAACAAGGGTACAAGTGAACTTTTCTAGAACTAGAATATAAATGTGTTGATACAATGATTAACCAAATGACTTGAAATTTATGTTAACCAGCCTGATGAAAGTGTTTCAAATTGTATATGAAACAGCACAATGTACCCCATGTTTGCATTAATGTATACAGAGATCAATTAATAAAAAAAAAAGTTTTAGTTGCAGGAAACAGAAATGGCTCCATAGTTTAAGGAAGAAGAATAGAAGAAGAGAATCAGGTGTTTACAAAATGTGAAGAGGGGCTAAAGGAGTGGTTGGTTTTAGGCTGGTATCCGGGAATGACCATCAGCAGTTCATCTAGAAGTGGCCTGTGTGAGGAGGTGCCGATGATTCTAAAGGTGAAGAGTTCCCCACACTTCACAGTAGCTGTGATTCAGGGATTGGAAAGTCCGAGTCAAGAGGCTTCTGCCCCACAGCCTTTATACACAGAAAGGTGGAGATACTGCTGTTGAAACAAACTCAGTTTGCCCATCCCTGCAGCACAGCAGATAATTTCAGAAAGGGGCAGGAAAATGGCTTCGGTCTTCTTCAGGGAACCTGATTCACACCCAGAGTCAATTCACTTGGGCAGCCACAGTCTCTGAGGCTCTCAGGAGCTACCATCTGAAGGGCCCGTGAATTTTACTGAAGTTCCTCCAATTTCTGTTTTATCTCCAAAATTCTGTTATGATTGACCTGTTCTATTGTCTCTAGCTGTTTCTCAGCTTTCTTAATTTTGGCAGTTTTTGATTTTTTGATTGCCGTGCATCTTTGACAGTTGTTATAGGTAATTCTCTCTCTCTCTCAATTAAAAATAAATGATTTTAAGAGACTGGGTTTTTGAAGGTCTGTCTTATGATTCTCATATAAATGCTGATAGCCCTTCAGGTTCACCTCTAACCATTTAGAGGAATGAATAAACAGATCAGCTAAGCCTTAGTAAGGCAAGTCAGCTTCAGACAGCAGCAAGTCATTTAATATCCTTATTTTTTATTTTTTATTTTTTTTGAGACAGAGTCTCATGCTGTTGTCCCAGGCTAGAGTGCTGTGATGTAATGGTGTCACAGCTCACAGCAACCTCAAATTCCTGGGCTTAAAGGGTCCTCCACAGCCCTTAAACAGGGGGCCAGCTCACTGTCCCTCAGACTGTTGGAGGGCCGGACTGCAGGCCCTGGGAGGAGACGGCTGCTAAGCAGGACAGGCAGCAGCGGTAAAAACACCTGGCGGGCCTGATAAATGTCCTAGGTGGGTTGCATGTGGCCCGTGGGCTGTAGTTTGAGGACGCCTGGCTTAAGTGATCCTCTTAGCCTCCCAAGTAGCTGGGACTACAGGCGCCTGCAACCTGGCCAAGCTAGTTTTTCTATTTTTAGAGATGGGATTTCAGTCTTGCTTAGGCTGGTCTCGAACTCTTGGGCTCAAGCAATCTACTTGTCTCTCCCTCCCAGAGTGCTATGATTACAAGCATGAGCCACTGCACCTGGCCTAATATCCCCATTTTAATGAAGTCCATTTTTTTTTGAGACAGTCTCAGTATCTCACCCTTTGGTAGAGGGCCGTGGTGTCACAGCTCACAGCAACCTCAAACTCTTGGGCTTAAGCAATTCTCTTGCCTCAGCCTCCCGAGTAGCTGGGACTATAGGTGCCCACCACAACACTGGCTATTTTTTGGTTGTTATTGTTATCGTTGTTTACCAGGCCCTGGCCAGGTTTGAACCCACCAGCCCTGGTGTATGTGGTGGTGCCCTAACCACTGAGCTATGGGCACTGAGTCTGAAGTCCATTTTTGAATGTACATTGGTGTGTCAAATGTACACATTTGCACATGTGTGTACGTGTGTGTACAATATGTAAGACAGTGACTATATAACTCAGCTTTCATTAGGAGAATTGGAATAACAATTGAGTCTTACTGCTGAAGTTTAGCTGTGCCTTAACTTTATAAGCTTCTTTGATAAAACAGAATTCTGATAGTAAGCAAGGTCTAGGTATTAGAATTTTACAGGGGGATAAACTGAGAAATTTAAAAGTTGCCTAGGCCGAATTTGGGACAAGTTGAGCACCAAGATAATTAAGAATAGTAGCATAAGGCTGGGTGCGGTGGCTCATGCCTATAATCCTAACACTCTGGGAGGCTGAGGCAGGTGGATTGCCTGAGTTTAGGAGTTTGAGATCAACCTGAGCAAGAGCAAGACCCCATCTCTTAAAAATAGCCATGTGCTGTGGTGGGCACCTGTAGTCCTAGCTACTTGGGAGGCTGAGCAAGAAAGAGAATAGCTTCTGCCCAAGAGTTTGAGGTTGCTGTGAGGTTAGATGCCATGGCACTTTACCAAGGGCGACCAGGTGAGATTCTTTCTCAAACAAAAAAAGAAGAGTAGGGTATCATAGACCATTGAAAATAATAGAAATACTTGCATGCATATGAATGATAAACATATAACTAGATAGGTAGATGGTGGAGGCAGAGGGCCTTTGCTTTAGTAGAATGCCAGATTGGTAGAAATGGAGGGAATGCCGGTGTTGGAAACTCATTTTTTTGCTGTCATCATAAAGATTGAGTTAGGCAGGCATCACCCTATGTGCTAAATCTAGGGGCACATTTGAGCGAGAAGCATGGTATTTACCTGGTATTACACTGCCTTACCACAGGCTCCTTATTAATTGAAAGACAAAAATAGTAACTGCAGTGGAGAAATAAGACAATGCCTTGACCCAAGTGACCAAAATTAATATCACAGGTGGGGGCAGATGAGCATCCGTGCCTCTGGATAGAAATGCCATTCGAAGGACACAGCATCCTTCTGTAGTAGTCTAAGCTGACTCCAGTCACAAGGAAACATTAAAGAAACTTTAGTTTTTAGTTATTTATTAATTAATTTTTTTGAAGAGAGTCTCACTTTTTTACTCCAGCTAGAGTAGTGCAGTGGTATGATCACAGCGGGTAGCTCACTGGAACCTCAAACTCCTGAGCTCAAGTAAACCTCCCACCTCAGCCTCCCCAGCAGCTGGGACTATAGGTACCAAGTCTTGCTGTTGCCCAGGCTGCTCTCAAACTCCTGGCCTCAAGTAATCCTCCCACTTCAGCCCCCCAAGTTGCTGAGATTATAGGCATGAGTCACCATGCTTGGCCTAGAGAAAGTTTAAATGAAGAACTTTCTTGCTTTCTTTTTAAAAAATCTGACTTGCTACTCAATGAGAAAATTTCTATTAAAAAAAGCGAAAGAGAAGGGCTCTAGTCTCCAAAACTGTCCATGTCATAGAAGATAAAGAAAGACTGTGAAAATGTTCCAGGTTAAAGGATGCTGAAGAGAGAAGACGGCCAAATCCAGAACCTGAGCTTCTAATGATTCACATTAGGGAACAAAATGCTGTGAAGGACATTGTTGGGTCAGGTGATGAAATGGAAATGTGAAAAGTAATGTAAAGTAGTTTAATTTATGGAAGTAGATAACTATACTGTGGTTTCCTTATTTCTAGAAAATAAACAGTGAAGTATGTAGAGGTGAAGGACCACAATATTTGCAATTTTCTCTCAATTTCTCTCTCAAATAGAGCAGGAGAAAGGTATTTTTTAGACTGATGGATAGGGCAGAAGGGCAAAAGAGCTGGGGAGGGTGAGGGGAAGAGCAGATTATAAAGGAGATGAGGCAGTGTTCATTCATGATAGATGAATCTGGATAAGTGACATACAAGTGTTCTTTGTATATTCTTATTCTGGCAAAATTTCCACAAGTTTGAAATTATTGCTAAATAAAAATTAAAAAAAAATCAGTTGTTTAGAGACTGATAATGCTGTTCACTTACACAGGGCCTGAAAGGATCTTGGTAATAGAACCAATTTTTCTCTAGGCGCCTTTGATCTGCTTATCTGGTAGTGATATTTTAACCTTTTTTTACATTGTGCAAATTGTTCATGCTTTTTACATACACAATAATACATAAAAGCCTTCTTGTAGTGAAAGATTTAAATCATTTAGAAGCTAAAGCTAAACATGATTTTTACTCTTCTTTCGTTTCATCAGAAGAAACCAGCAGTAAGAGTTTGTGGCGACTTCCTAATCTTTTATATATTATAGTGTGTGTGTGTATATGCAAACCTGGATTTTATTAATATAAATGGGATCTTATATCATACACCTGTCCCAAGACTAAGCTTTATTTTTTATGTAATGACTGAAGAAAATTGGGTAATATAATTGTATCGTAACTTCACTACTCTACTGAACATCATTTGGGTAGTTTCTGATTTTTTCCCCACGTAATGTGTACCGTAATAGATGGACTATGGCACATGGATTTTTTTTTTTTTTTTGTTATTTACTACATCTACTTTTAACATACTTTGTGCACTTCTAAACATCCAGAAAGACTAGATGTTTCAAATAAGGACTTACATTTGTCCACTATATATACACAGTAGGGTTTAATAAACTACACACATGTAACAATGGTTATATCTGAAAGTTGTCTTCTAAAAAGGAACATTCTGGTCTAGAATCCATTTCTTCTAACTCTTCTCCACCACCAACCCAGTAGGTATAAGTATATGTCATTTAGATGTTATCATTTCACTTCTAAACATCCTTTTCAGAAGACAGCCTTTCTATGAATTTTAACACAAAGTATTCAAAATGTTAGCTTACTAACTCTACTTTTGTCATACATTGGCAACCTCTTTAATATCTAGCAACTAGATATTATAAAATTGGGACCCATTTGTCCAGTATATATATATACAGTATATAAACAGTGGTTCTCCACCTGTGGGTCGGACCCACAGAAACTGTATTAAAGGGCCGGGGCATTAGGAAAGTTGTGAACCACTGATATACTATAACAAAGTTAAGTGAAATGCACATTGCAGGGCAATGGATAAGCTGAAATTATCTAGTACTTGACAGCAAAAACACCTTTTGCAATTTCTTCCTTCCCACCTCCTGAGAGTGATGAACATGTACAGAGAATGTGAACATGTTCACAGAAGAGGTTTTAACAATTCTACTTCCAAACACAGAATTTCCCAACAGTTTTCAAAAACTGTTTACAAAGTGTTGTTCTACTACGACTACTTTTAACTACATAAAGCGCTTCTAAATATCTAGAAAGACTAGATATTTCATATAAGAACTTGCCCACTATATACACAGCACTGTTGAATAAAATTGCACACACAGCAATGTATATAATCTGAGGTATATGACCATTTTGGCTTTGAACCATTCCCTCCTTATTTCCTTCTCTCTGCCTTCAATTCAATGACAAGTATGGGTATGTATAATGCATAGAAATGGTTGAAACAAATTCATATCCAAAAGTCATTTGCAGAGGACAAGCTTTCCTATGAATTTCAGCACACAGTATACAAGATGTGCTAATTTTCCTAAGTCCTTTGTCATACATGGCAAACACTTTAACATCTGGAGATAGATATTGCAAACCTAAGACTCATCTGTCCATTATACACACTATACACATAGTGAAACAAAATGCACAATACAAAGTGGTATTTGAAAATGTCCAAGCATGAACACACAAGCACATTACCTTTCGCAATTCTTTCCCTCCCACCTCCTCCAAACCAAAATGTCTTCCAGAAGACATTTTTTTCTATGATTAAAGAAAAAACAAATGGGTATTTACAAGACATGTTATTTTCTAACTCTACTTTATCATACGTCGGCAACCTCTTTACATCTAGAAGGGCTAGATGTAGCAAACGTTTTCTTTTAAAAGGTTGGGGGGAAAGTTGAGAGCAGCTTTTTCATATTATGTACACAGGCCTTCAATAACCGGCCAGTAAACCTTCCCAAAGGGTGGTGGGCATTTCCAAATATGGTGTGTTGTTTCTTCTAAAGTCATTGGTCTGGTGGTAGAATGAAGACCAACCATCCGATGGTCCGCTAACCTTTCCACCCGTCGTCGTCCAGGCCCCAGCTCACCGTCCAGGCCCGTGAAGGCCTTTGTCCGTCATTGTCAGGGCTAAGCAGGGCTCGCTCAATAGGGAAAGAGCAGCCACCCCAGGATCCGGGTCAGCGCTGCTCCATGGGCCGAGGCGGCCACCGAACTTGCGTTACAGTCCGGCCTTCTCTGACCCTCCAAACCCTAACGGCCTCCGCGGCATTCGGGTGGCCGCCATTCTTCCTGCTCGGCCACACCCGCCGCGTCCTGGTGGCTTGGCGGGGGCTTCGCCTAGACCGGGCAATGTTGGGCCAGGAGATCCAGCGGCCGGAGCAGTCCGGCCGCGGAGAGGCCGCCGCCGTCATCAGGTTACCAGAGTCGGGTTAGAGAGACCTTCGTCGCTGCTTCCAGGCTTGGGCCCGGCCGCAGGGCAGCTGCAACGAGGGCTCCGGGTATCTGGGGGCAGAAGCCTCGGCCCTTTCTGGGGCCCCCCGGCTCACCCCACCGGCTGGGAGCCAGTGGGCCCGAAGCCGGAGGACCCCAAGGGCCCCGCAACAACCAGCCTCGGTGTGCGTCTCACCGCGTTCTCTACCGGAACTCCTACTTACAGTTCTTTAAAAATTCTCCATACTCCTTTCTATAAAGGTTGTATTAATTGGCAATCACACCAGCAGTGTAGAAGGGTTCCCTTCTCTCCACATCCATACCAGCATCTGCAGATTTGGACTTTGTGGTGTGGGCTAATCTCACTGGCATGAAGTGATATCTCAGAATAGTTTTGATTTGCATTTCTCTACGATTAGAGGCGATGAGCATTTTTTCACGTGTTTTCTGGCCATTTGTCTGTTATCTTCAGAGCAATTTCTGTTTAAGTCTCTTGCCCACTTATAAAGGGGGTTGTTTGCTCTTTGCTTGTTGATTAGTTTGAGTTCTCTCTAGATTCTAGTTATCAGTCCTTTGTTAGATTCATAGCATGCAAATATCTTCTCCCAGCCTGAAGGCTATCTGTTTGCTTTAGCTG
>CAUYQV010122171.1:0-20810 GCA_963574575.1 Galagoides demidoff
TCTTCTGGATAGATGCCTACTAATGGAATTGCAGGATCAAAAGGGAAGTCTAATTTGAGTGAGTTCTTTGAAGATTCTCCATACTTCCTGCCAAAAAGGTTGTATCTTTTTGCAGTCTGAAGTTTGAAGTCTGTTTATCATCTTTTAACTTCTGCAATATACCCTTTCACACCTCTCCCCCTAATTTAAAATATTTGTGGTCCTTGTGTGTATTATAATGCCGATAAGTATTGAATTCCTTTAATGTTGTTACTGCAGCATCACAATGCAAAAATATCTTAGTATTGCAATTCCCAATCCTTGTTAAAAAAAAAAAAATCAAAACTGTTTACCTAACAAATGAAAACATTGTAACCTAGTTGTTTGTACCCTCAGATTAACCTGAAATTAAAATAAATACACAAATTTTAAAAATCTGTTTGCTTCCTTCAGCATTCTCTCAGTCTTCTTTGACATGATGGGCTGTTAAGTAAATAGAATTAAAAATACTCTCAACTGTGCAACTATTCACAAATTCTACTGCAAACAGAAACACAGTGCACCATGGTCAAAAGCTACAGATCAGCACACTCGACGCCATCACCCCTTGACAATAGCCTCATGTGGTAATGGGACCAGTCAGGCTGGGGAAGTTAGAACTAAATCATGAGTGCAGCAGCTGTCAAGTTAGCCTTTATGGGTTACTCATGTTTTAATTGCACAAGTCAATCTGGGAAGATTATTTCAATGAAACTTATTTTATTCTTCGGTATTTAATATACAGTCATTTTTAAAATAAAAATGTATTAATAAAACTAAAAGGATTTGTTATGCAAAATTTGGGTTCAGTCAAAAGACTGCACTTAAGGACCTAGAAGACCATATGTGTCCTTAAAGCCGCAGGTTCCCCTGCTTTGTATCTTTAAGTGATTGGATGAGGCCAATCCACATTGTCCATAGTAATCTCCTGCACTCAAAGCCAACAGATTATAGACTTCAACCACATCTACAACGTACCTTTACAGAAACAGCTAGAATTCAGTGTTTTTCAACATTTTTTATTTCATAGCACACTTGAACTTAGAGTTAAACTTCCATAGCTCAATTAAATTATGTTGATCAAAAAAAAAACAAAAAAAGAATATCCCTTTTTTTGATTTATTTATTAACACACAAAAAATGCACCATCATGGTCAAAAAACAAAATAAAACAATTTACTATATTTGTAATAAAAAGATAACAATTAAAATTCTTAAAAATCTTATTCATATATATTTACATTTCTTTTTACTACAATTTAACATTTCATAAGCTAGCTAACCTTGACTTTTTTTAGAATATCTCTTTGCAAAGTTGAATTTTGGACATGCATACTCTTAAATCTTTTTTCCAAGGATTCTCACTGATTGATTTTTGTTTTTCATATTACTCATTGCAGGAAAGCTCACTTAATACAAATAGGATGTTGAGGACAGAAGAAGTATTTCTATTGCTTTTTTGGTAATATTTGGAAATTCACCCTTGTGAGATAATCAAAAGGCTATCATATCTATTGTTGAATATTTTAATTGCAATCCTCTGTCATTTTTTGTTTCTGTTTACTCTTCCTCTTCTATCGTATTTAAACATGCTGATGTACACACACTTAAAGGGATTTCTCACCCAATCCAGGGACATGATTTCAAGTGTAGGTGTGGAAAAATATTTTTCAGAATTTGTGTACAATAAATCCATAGTTGATAAAATTTTTTCAATGAGATTTTTATCCAGTTTACACCTTTTCACTAGCTAGAACATTTCAACTGTATTTTTTCTTTGAATCCTGTTCTTCCTGAGCAGGAATTCTTCTCTGAAAGCAGTACTTTTATCTGTACATACGAGGATATTTTCATGATTGCCCTGCATACTCACATTAAGAGTATTTAAACACAGAAATAAATCTGCAAAAAATGTGACCTTATTACACCAAATCTTGTCATAAAGTAAATTGCCTAATTTAGAATCTTGCATTTTTAAAAAGGTTGATACATCTTTTAGTTCATAAAATCTTGATAGAACTCTTCCTAAGATAACCGTGTCACCTCTGTATGCAACAAGAGCTGTGTATGAGAAGCAACCATTGAGGAACATAATTCTGCAAATAATCTTGATTGCAATGGTCTGCTTTTGATATAATTAATAATTTTTTTTTACTTTTTAATTAAATCATAGCAGTGTACATTAATACTATCATGGTGTGCAGTGTACTGTTTCTATATACAATTTGAAATACTTTCATCCAACTGGTTAACATAGTCTTCATGTCCTATTCTTAGTTATCGTGTTAAGACATTTATATGCTACATTTAGAGAGATTCACATGTACCCTTATAGGATGAACTATAGGCGTGATCCCACCAATCACCCTCCTTACCCCCACCCTACCCTCCCTTCCTCCCCATATTCCTGGGCTAAAATTGGGTTATTAGTGTTATCTAGGACCTTTTATAATTCAGGGACTAATGATATTGATGCTAACACTTCTCTGTGCAGAAAACTGTAGAAGCAATTTCGGATTCTTTTTTGTGCAAGTGTAACAAATCCTTTTATACCCTCAGACATAGATGGGGCTCCCTTTATACAAATACTAATGCAGGAATCTTAAGACAAGTGATGAAAATTAAAGCAATTTTTAATCAAATTGAAAATATTTTGGCCCTTGTTGTTGTTTGGAGTAGTTGACAAAATAAAAAAAAAAAACATTCTGAGATTTTTTTCTTTATAGGCAAATCTCATGAATGCTAAGAGTTGGGGTTTACCACTGATGCTAGCAGATTCACCAACTGAATTGCAAATATGTTTTACTCCTTTGAGGTGAGATATTACTTGAAATTCTTTACTTTCAGATATAGCCTTACCATGCTAACAAATTGTGTTATCTGAAAGCATAATTTCTAAAATTTCCTTTTTGTATTCTTCTCCAACAGCAGGCTGTTAAAATAACAGATCCTGCAACTGTAAGAGATTTCATTTTCCTAGCTACATTTTCTGCAGCTGCATAACTGACTTCTTATGCTTTATCTGATGTCACTGCATATTTGGTTCATATTTTTGCTTGTTTAGTATTTCTGAGTCCAAGTCATTACACACATTCCACCAGTTTTAAAGACAGGTGGAAATGTCTGCATTGTAAATATCTCTTTAATTTTCTAGGAATCATAGTTTCATTTATTAAGGTTTCACCACAAATTATGCATGTAGGATGTGGTGGATTTCTTTTTCTACGTCTAAATCAGATGATAAATAATCTTCATTATATTGACAACTAATTGCTTTTAATTTAGTTGCTGATATAGCAGATGATACAACATCACTAGATGATGCACTAGTGTCATCTTCTAATTTTTGTTTCTTGACAAAACTTGTCCATTTTAATTGAACACTATGTAAAAAAAAATTAGGAAATCAAAGTAAAAATAAGTAAAGAAACAACTCATACTTTTAAAAAAGAAATGCAAGTATTAATTGAACACACTTGGAAAATTTTAAAAACTAGCATTTGGAAGGTAATTATGTTCAACTGCTTCATTATTTCAAATCTAGACGGAACTGGACCACAAATTCTGTCCAAGCTACGCTTCTTACTACTACTTCAGGCACAATGAGGGATTGCTGAGTCGTACAGCTTCTTGCACTGCAATTCTTTCAACATATATAGGTGTTCACTGGCAAATCCTTTTCAGATCACATCATGTATGGACGAGTCACCAAACCTTGTTTTTCAAGGCTACACCCCACCCGCTTTAGAAATAACCCAGTGTTTATTTATTATAATGATAAAACATTTATTTATATAACAATGACATATCTACTCATATAATCAATTTAAAGAGGTTTCAATTTTGATATGTATACTTACTGTTCTTCAAATTTCTTTTGAAAATAATTTAGTTAATGATATTTAAAAAATTTCAGGGTATACCTCAGATCCTCTCCCACATTGAAAATCAGTGCCCTAGATGAATGTTAGATTCAGTGATGGGTTACTATAGCCTAGAAAAACTGACACATCAATCTGGATACACAGGAAGGGAGCTACACAGGAGTGCACCTGGGCATGGAAAATCCATGAGGTCTCTTTGGAGTCTGCCCACAACAAGAGATACTTTGCTTTTTGTTTGTTTGCTTTTTAATTATTTTTTTATCAGATAAGAAATGTGTGTAATCAGCTACTGAACATTTTTCCCACTCAATTTCTATCAAAAAACTATAATGTATTGTTTCTAGATAATAAACTAGTAATTCTGAGGCTATACGAGAAACCCATAAATAAGCTCTTTTTTATTTTAACATTCATATTTGAATCAGGATATTGGAAGTGTTAGAAGTAGTTTATACGTAGTCTCCTTTTGTGCCACCATCTCTCATGCCAAAGATCAAAGGCCCAAAAGTAACCAATCATTTTCCAAAGATTTTATTCACTGTACACCAAAAGTGATTTGGGTATATATATATATATATATACACACACACACACATATATATGTGTGTGTACTTATTAGAGAAAAAGAACTTGTGATGCAGCAGCAGGTGAAATGATTCACAATGGATGTGCCAGCATGAAGTCAAAGTCAGTGAGGGAACCATGAAATCTTTGGTCTTAGTCCAATGTCACAGCCTGTAGCCCAAGGTCATAGCACATGAGCAGGGCTGCAAGATCACAGAAGAGTCTTTGCTGAGATTAATGGCAAAGCTGAACCAAAGATGACTGAAGGGACACCCTCTGGCATGCTCATTTATCAGGGATTTACTTGTGGCTAATGATAGCAATAACAGTTATCTGAAAGACACAACTGAATCTGTTCAGTGAGAACACTATGTTTGTGACCTTGGATTATATTGGATCTACACAATTTCCTCTTTTGTTGCTCAGGATGTCATCAGAGTCTCTTGGTGAAGTTGATGCTTTTATTTCTTTTCTTCAAATTGTTTTGAGGAAAAAAAATGGTAGCACACTATTAAAAACCATATCAAATTATCTATTTTAATTCTTCTGCATTTTCCAGAAGACATTTTTCATATGCATATGTAATTTCTGGATTGCTGTATTCACTGAAGAGATAGAATTACTTTTTCACTTAAACTCTTACTACAAACATTATTTTATGTCTGAATTTCCTAATAATATTGGAAATTAATTATAATAATTCTATAATTGTTTTTCATTATTTCAAAACCATCTTCCACTAAAAGCGTATGAAATTCTGATAAACAAAATAAACATTGTTACTCATCAGCTCACCATCAGGCTATAATTACTGTAAGCAAAATTATTCATATGGCCATGGACTCTATCCCCACTCCCAACAGCCTAGATTTTTACTCTTATCCCAATGTAATGCGATGATCCTTTTTATCCTTCAGGGTGATGATAAAAGGACCCCTGGGAAGGCAGGACATTCATCCCAGGATAGGTGTCAGATGCTACACCTACACACACACACACACACCCATTAGGTATCAAGGGATACTCAGAGCAGTAATGAGTGCTCTCTCAAATTAGGGTGCATTAAGTAGAGTTCTGAACTTCCAGCCCTTTTTCTCTTTTCCTAAGAACTAAAAAGAGGCAAAGTAAGGAACCTGGACATTCACTCCACCTGGCATTAAGAATTTTGTACCATTTCTTATCTTACTACTGTGGCATCAGGGAAGACCTGCTCAAAATGTACATTTAAATAAGATGCACACTGAGTCTTTTTAAAAAAAATTTTTTTATTAAATCATAGCAGTGTACATTAATACTATCATGGGGTACAGTGTACTGTTTTGTATACAATTTGAAATACTTTCATCCAACTGGTTAACATAGCATTCATTTCTTTTTCTTAGTTAGTGTGTTAAGACATTTATATTCTACATTTAGAGAGATTCACATGTACCCTTATAGGATGAACCATAGGCATGATCCCAGCAATCACCCTCCCTCCACCCACTTACCCTCTCCCCTCCCCTCCCACTCCCCTCACCCCCTATTCCTGGGCTAAAATTGGGTTATAGCTTTCCTCTGAAAGCTATAAATTAGTTTCATAGTAGGGCTGAGTACATTGGATACTTTTTCTTCCATTCTTGGGATACTTTGCTAAGAAGAATATTTTCTAACTCCATCCATGTAAACATGAAGGAGGTAAAGTCTCCATCTTTCTTAATTACTGCATAGTATTCCATGGTGTACAAATACCACAATGTATTGATTCATTCGTGGATTGATGGGCTCTTGGACTTCTTCCATGACCTGGCAATTATGAATTGTATAGGCAATTCATTTGTAGCAAATTGTATGCAAAACAGTACACTGTACCCCATGATAGTATTAATGTACACTGCTATGATTTAATAAAAAAAAAATTTTTAAAAAGACTCAGTGTGCATCTTATTTAAATGTACATTTTGAGCAGGTCTTCCCTGATGCCACAGTAGTAAGATAAGAAATGGTACAAAATTCTTAATGCCAGGTGGAGTGAATTATGGTTGCAATGAACATTCTGATACAAATATCTTTATTGTAGTGTGATTTTTTGTCTTCTGGATATATACCTAATAGAGGAATTATAGGATCAAATGGCAGGTCTATTTTTAGTTCTTTAAGGTTCTCCAGATGTCTTTCCAAAAGGAACATATTAGTTTGCAATCCCACCAGCTCACCACCCTTAATCATCAGAGAAACGCAAATCACCCTGAGTCTTATATGTAACACAATACCCAAATTATCAGAGATACAATTTCTCAACAGATAAACAGCTAACCAAACTATAATATACCCATATCATGGAATACTACTCAGTAATAAAAAAGGGACAAACTGTTGGTATACGCAACAACTTGGATAAATGTCTTCTGGATTTCATATGGTATTAGAGTAACATTAGACCTAATAATTGAGAGAGATTGAGTCAATAGTTCCTCTCCTTCTTTCTTTGCAATTTCTTGAATCTAAAAGTATTTCATAATAAAAAAAGTTTAAAAATCAAACAAATAAAAAGAAAAGTCATCTCAGTCTATTTTCTGTTGTTAGATAGAATGCCATTAGCTGGCTAATTTATAAAGAAATTTGTTTAGCTCACAGTTCTGAAGGCTGACTGGCAAGTTGAAGAGTCTGGAACCAGCATCTGGTTAGGACCCTCTTGCTATGCCACAATATGACAAAGGGCATCACATGGAAAGAGGGCTTCCTCAGACCCGAAAAGAGCTCAGATCTCTCTTCCTTTTTCTATAAAGTCACTAATTCTATCCTGGGGCCCCACACTTATGACCTTATTTAATCCTAATTAAATCAGTTAGACCCTACCACCAAATGTGATCAACATATGAATTTGGGGCTAGGCACAGAGATTCATGCCTATAATGGTAGCTCTCTGGGAGGCCAAAGTGGGAAGACTGCTTGAGTTCAGGAGTTCAAAACTAGCCTGAGAAAGAGGAAAACCTAACTCTACTAAAAATAGAAAATTTAGCTGGGCATAGTGGTGCATGCTGATAGTCTCAGCTACTGGAGAGGCGAGACAGGAGAATTGCTTAAGCCCAGGAGTTGGAGGTTCCAGTAAGCTACTATGATGCCATTGTACTCTAGCCTGGGACACAGAATAAATCTCTATCTAAAAAATAAAAATATTTAAAAAATTTAAAACAAATAAACAAAAACATTAATTTGAGGAATAAGTCTCTACTACATAAAACTTAGGGAACATATTCAAACCATAACAATAATGTATCTAGAAAAAATGATAATACATAGTATAAAATATAAATTAATTTAAAGTGAATGAAAATAATAAAACTACTCAAAATTGTGTAATACCTGGAGGCAATACATAAAAAACACTATAGTCTTAAATGTATGTGAAAGAAAAAAAGAATGAGAAGAATGGTTGAGAAATGAGCTAAGAATTTATCTCAGGAAATTAGAGAAGACAAGGAAAATAAATCCAAAGGAAAGTTGAAGAAAGAAAATAAAGATTACATTAAAACGTGAAATATAGAAATGCACATTATAAAAGAATTAACAGTGCCAAATAATGGTATACTAAACAAATATCACAACTGAGAAAATTCTGGAGAGATTGAGAAAAATGTGTAGTTGTGGTGGGTGCCTCTAGTCCCAGCATGAGTATTGCTTAAGCCCAAGAATTTGAGGTTTCTGTGAGCTGTGATACCACAGCACTTTACTGGGGACAAATTAGTGAGACTCTGTCTCAAAAATAAAATAAGTTAGTCCAACAAAGGAAAAAACGTGTAAGTGATACAAAGACAGAAACAAAAGTGTTATTTTTCAGTTGATATAGTTGGTATGTTGAAGATATTTGATACTCTATGGTAAAAGATTTAAAAGTAATAAGAGTTTTAAAAGGTTGCTGGATATAAAATCAATATATAAATAAAGCAAGTATTTTTTCTATATACTTGAAATAAACACAGTAGCAAATGGAAAGTTTGATACTGTTTACAACTGCATTATGCAAATGTCAACTATCTTTGATTCCATTTATAAGAACATTAAAATCTCAACTCTCTAAAAATAAATCTAACAAAAGTGTGCAAAGTGATTGTGGGATTTATTGTGCTATATTAAACATTACATAAATAAATGAGACCTTAGTTGTACAGGGCAGTAGTTCTCACAGAAAGAATTCAGCATTCCCAGGTCACATGTTAGAAATACAAATTCTTGGGTCTTATTGCAGAACTATTGAAATAGAAATCATGAGGATGGGGTCCAGCAATGAGGTGAGTCCTCCTGGTGAATCTTGCACAGTCTGGAGGTTGAGAGCTACCACTCCAGAAGTCTGAATACTCTTGCCCAAGATACATGCAGCATTACTTGTTATTCCAAGTAAAAAGCCAAGGAAATGCCAGTCAACAGCAAATTATAATCTACAAAGATAGACTATAGAGAGATAACAAATAAACAAACAATGGATACACATAACAATATGGATGAATGTAACATACGTATTAAGCTAATAAAGGAAAACTCAACATAGTATTTGGTCTCTTTTTATGTATATATTAAAATGCAAAACTAAGCAAAACTAAGTTATATTGTTCAGGGATGTTACACATAGGGATGATAGAACTTAAAATCAAGGGCATGCATTTTTCCTACTTTTTCTTATGTTATAGTTAACAATAAAAATGTCTAAAATTAAGATTAAGAAACCTGGAAATTATACAAGGGAATCCTGACACTGAAGAGAAATTCTACAAAGACAAAATAAAAGAAACAGAGGAGAAAAATAGTAGGTAATAGGGTAGAATGACGGGGTGGGGGGACAGGAAAGACTGAACCCTTATACCTTATACTGAGCCTAGGCACTAAGAAATAAACAGAAGAAAAGGTCTCAGTGAAAAAGAAATAATTGTCAAGAAAAACAGAAAATCCTAAAAATTACCAGAGCAAGGGGAAAAAATGTAGCTTTGAATGGGCAGTGATCAGAGTCATATATCAGATTTATTATTGATAACCCAAATTCATGAAGAGGACAATTTTCTGAGTGTTCTTGGAAAAAATAACTTTGAGTTTGGATATATCAAAAGCATTATCCCTATCTGAATGAGATCTGTCAGATATGAAAGGATAAAAAATACTCAGTGCCAGTAGACCTCTTTTTTAATCAGGGAAGTTTCCTCAAACTGACAAAATGTAGACTTCTTAAAGAAGGAAAAAGAAAAAACCAAAAAAAAAAAAAAAAAGGTAGAATGAATACATGAATAATAGAGCTTCAGGGTTAACTATTGAGCTATAGGGACTTTCCTAGAAAGGAGATCAGGTTAGGAGTGATCCAGTGTTTGAAATGAGATTCCCACTGAAATTCCCAATGCTTCCTTCTAAGCTTTCTGTTCACTGCACTTATTTACTATGAACAGTGTGGACTGTTCTGTACAGTTGATGTCTGCATGGTTTTTAGCCATCATATTCTCTGGTCTAATCATTATTCCCATATGTTCTCAATCATGTGAGAATTTCTCTATATTTCCAGAGTGCTGATGTTGCTTTTGGTATATTTCAGTGTTTTTCATGTATATTCACATTTTTATGTATTGTTTCTGGATTTTAGAGAGGAAGGGGAAATGGATATGTGTACCTGACCCAACATCTCATGCACGATCCAAACTGCATATAGTTGGTTTCTAAGAAAGACTTTATTCAAAAAATGTATTCAGCTTCTAATCCAAACTTGGTTTATGTAATAATGAGAAAATTGGACGCCAAGATAGATAAATGGCTTACCCTGGAAGATGCAGTATAAGTGTTATTTCTTCCTGATGCCAACAAGTTTCCACTGAACCATACAGGATATTGAGTTCAATTAATAAGGTGTGTATATGCATATGGTTATACTAGGTGTTTACCAAACCAAAAAATACCCAAGAATAAAGAATTGAATAGTGGGAAAGCAGATCTCAATCTCTCACAAGTACAAAATAACTACTCTCCATGTTCAGAATGCAACTGACTTCTCCCTCTGCTTTGAACACTAAAGCATAACAAGTCTACCTAAATAAATAATTAAATCATTAAAAACTGATTTGTCTATGTTGCCAGATTTCTTGAACATAAAACTAAACCCAACACCACCTATTCTATAATTCATTTCTCCATCTCATGGTTAACAGTGACTACAATTTGCATTGACTAGTCACTTTACGTCTCAGTAGAGACACAGCATTCAGTGCTTGCAAGATGTTTGCAACCATTTTTCAAATGAAGAAACTGAGACCATGATGAGTTTAAACAAAAATTTACAACAGCACACAAATGTGGAGGCCTGCAATGTGAGCCATTAAGCTGCATTTCCTCTACATTAGGAGTTAATCATGGTGTGCTGATAAATATTTGGCAACTGACACCTGGGGTATGGGGCACACACATTCTCCATCGTAGCCTCAGTTGGTTTCTGTGCTGTAGATATGCCCACCATGGCTGATATTAAGACACCATCGAGGGGCCATGAAAGAGGTGCTAGGGAGATTGTGCAGAAGCACATCAGTATATAGGGATTCCACTGTGAAGGTAAAACAGACATTAATAAACTCAAGCACTTCAGCAATAGTAAAAGATAGAAAAATCTTTACCTGTAGTTTTGGAGTGCAGAAAATACTCCTTGCTGCAAGTTGGTATAGCTTATCAAAATGCCTGCACATTATATTGCTATATCATTTTGAGGGGGGTAGGTATCTTTTTGTTTGTTTTGTAGTATGATGGTTTGTTAATTTTTAAAGTCAAAAACCACAGCACTTGGTAGTGTACAGCAAGTGAATTAATGTTATTAAAGTATTATCTATCATCACATGTGTGTGTGTATATATGTACATAATGTATACACATACAAATACATGGAAAGGGAATTTCTATCAATTCATCTACATACGTGTATTTATATTAGACCTAGAAAAAATAAATTTGGAGAAATCAGTTAAAATTAAAAAAATATTGCCATAATGCATATTATTAGAAAATACTCGAAGGCTTTTTATTCATGGTGTTGTATATCTCAGTACGAACTGAAAGGTGAAACTGATTCACTCAAAGTTAAATCTGAACTCTCATCCTTGAAAAGTTTAGTAGTAACAACAGACAAATGATGATTCCTGGTTGAACTTTCTGCTAAGAACATTTCTCTTTCAGACACAGAATTCAAGACAAGGTCATTGATTGTGTTCCATAAACATCCTTTTCTATTATGTATGGCGTCTGTATTTTTGCCTTGAGATGTTTCTCATTCATGAATAATACTTATCACTCATCCTTTTATAGATATCTTATTTTACCATTGAATAATTCAAGATAAATGACTTCTTTACTAGAACATAAATAATAAGACCCTTGAATTTTTCTTCTATTGAAGTAATTATTATTGGGTTCAAAGCTGTTAAAGGTACGTGACATTGTGGTGTTAGGGAATAATTTTTTTTAGCTTCAAATTCTACTGATGCTATTAAATGATTATTTAATTTGATATATATACACACACATATACAGACATACCTGGTGCCAAAATAATGTATACATATTTTAAGAAAGGAAAAACTCTATTAAATTTGTAATACTTAAGTCACATTTGATGTCTCCAATTATAAAAGATACAGGATTCAATATACCAGATACAAATGCTATCAGTGTATATTGAGTATTATAATTTTAATAGTTTTTACCTTTCTTAAAATGTGTATACATGTTTGCACCCTCTGTGTATCTATCCACAAATATGTACATTTCCATGTTGTCATGCAAGACTAATAGTGTCTAATGGAATTTCCAACTTAACTGTTGAAAAAAATTTAATTCACTTTTTTGGGTTTGCAAGTTTCTTTTTTTTTTTTTTGAAATGGAGCCTCAAGCTATCCCCCTGGGTAGAGTGCTATGGCATCACAGCTCACAGCAACCTCCAACTCCTGAACTCAAGTGAGTCTCCTGCCTCCGCCTCCCAAGTAGCTGGGACCACAGGCGCCCGCCACAACCCCCCGCTATTTTTTGGTTGCAGCCATCATTGTTGTTTGGCGGGCCCGGGCTGAGGATTCAAACCCGCCACCTTAGGTGTACGTGGCTGGTGCCTTAGCCGATTGAGCCACAGGATAATCGGAGCTAAAGGATAACAAACTATTTGTCCTTATATATCATGCTGAAATATTTTTCCCATTATAGAAGAGTGCAAAAATCTAAACCCTAAGGGGTTACCTTCATTTGACATTATATAATTCACAAACGATTGCTGCAATAAAAGAACTGGCAAGGAAACTGGTTTGGCTTAAGTCATATGAAAATACATGCCTGAAAAGTATTAAGTTCTCCATCACCAGAGATATACAAATATTACTTGGATGACTACCTATTAATTATATAGTAGAGGGGATTCAAGTATGAGATGAGTGGGGAATAAGGGGTGCGGGAGCTGTGAGGTTTAAGTAGCTCTTACCTGTTTGGTAACCAGAACTTCCTCCTTCTCCTCCTTTTCACCTAACAAAACAGCTTTATCATTCAGTGTCCCTCTCTCATCACGCAGAGGTGCCATGTGTTCATTTGCCAATCAGGTGTTTGTCTTAATTATAAATAGATTAGGGTCTGAAAGAAAAGAGTTTGACGTGGGGAAAAATTCACTGGATCACCAGTTGCAATAACTGAAGTTGTTGTCCCAGCTCTACCCAAACTCTACGGCTTCAGGGTTCTCTACACTGAGGGATCTGTACATTTGCTGGGAGCTCTAAACATGTATGATGCTAATATCTGCTCTCCATCTCAATTATTGCCAAAATAGTAGATGGGTTACGCTGTCTCAACTGTCGTCACTTAATGTCAAAACTCACATAAAGAAAAGTGTTCCCTGTGTGAACCTTGTTTTCTAAATCTTAGGTTGGAGTTAAAAACTCTGTTTATTGATTCAGTGCACGAGCCAATTTGAGAACCGGAATCGGCCTCCTGGAAAAAGATTGCTAAGAAAAGCTTAACACTAAGAATGTACGGCTAATTTGTTTTACAAAGTATTGGAAATGCAGTTGCAAGGAAACTGTTTCGTAGATTGTGCTATCCATCCTTTCTATTTTGCTGATGTCACACTGAGGTGTCAATTAAAGATGATATGTGCAAATCATTTAAAGCCCTAAAGAGAAGAAGGAAAAGGTTACAAAATATAAGGTCATGCCCAGGCAATTAAGAAAGCAATAAACGGAAATTATAAATGGCAGGCAAAGCAAGCCCATAAGAAATGGGCTGGGCTTCATTCTCCGAGGCTGTTCTTTAGGTAGGCTGCCTGGACCCTGACCTTCACATAAAATATAATACATCATGAATTGAGTGATGCCTTTTAAAAACACAAACATCACATTCTTCTGGTCTTCTGGTATATTGTTTGGTATTGACAAAGCTTATTGGTCTAAACATGTCATTTTCAAAATACATTATTGAAAAAAATAGGACACTTTTCTATGTGACATTCTTTTTTTCAAGAATCAAGCCTAGTGTATATGGGATATATAATAAATATCAATGTATTTTCTTTAAATAACCACACACTAGTATATAACACTGCAACTTTCTGAGCTGTGTTATTACTGATGCTGAAACAGTACACTCACCTATGTTTAATGGAATAATACTTAATATCAGAGTACAAATTCATGTGCTTCCAAGCAACACCTTACCTACTTTCATATTATAAGAGTTCACATATTTTAAGATAGATTTATTAGTTTTGATGTCTCCTGATATCTGCCTAGGAAGAAGAAATATGGGTGAAAAATATCATTTGTACCATTTTCAGAGGGTCAAAGGAAAACAGAAATCTAGGCGATTATTCAACCTCTCCTGAGTTTTGCATTGTTATCAGTCATGTAATATAATATGTGCGAGAGTAAAATCAGACGGTCCTGAAAATACCATAATTTTGGTTTAGATTTCTTGTTACACTTGTCATTTCTGCTCGAAATGCAGTGAGATACTGAAAGGGGTACCGTTAGGGCTGAGAGTAACCTGGAGATTGATATTGCTATTGGCACAGTGGTGGTGAACGGAAAACCTTAGGGAAGCAATTTGCCTTCACTGCATTTTAACTTGCAAGTCAGACCTTCAAAGCAACTATCACCCAAAAAGATAAGAGCAGAGCGAAGGTAATAGTGGGTGTATTAAAGGCCGTATGCTTGGGGCTGGGGGCACAGGTTGAGTGCACCAGATATTTCTCCTTCTACCTGGAATGTGTTCCCTTTCATTCCCCACAGGTCATCCTTCTGCTCCAGTCACTTTCCGTGACTCTTGATTCTCTGTTTAGGTTAACTGCTCCTCCTGTGGGACCTCACAGCACCCTGTGCTTTTCTGCTGTATTGCTTATAACACCCTTTCACTGTTTGTTTTTCTAGTCCCTTACAAAACTCAAATATCCAAGACGGCGTAAACTGAGTACATGTGTCTCCTGTGCCTGATAAAGTGTCTGGTCTATTGTAGGCACAGTGCAAATATTTGTCACTGCCTCCCTTCCCCAACTCCAAATGAGTACCTGTGAATACATATTTGTTAGCACATGTGGGGTGTTATCAGATGGCCTCCTATAAATAATTACAGTTGAAATTTAAGGAAAGAAAGAGGATTACTATTAATATAACCTGATTTTAAATTCTAGATTTAGACCTGAGGAAACACATGTGGGAATGACAATAATATATTTGTGTACATTTTGCAGCTTGCAAAGCACATTTATAAATGGTGAGACACTCAGACATGCATCTATCTTGCTCAGGGCCATATAAGGAGTGGTAGATGAGAATGGCTGGGATAGTCTCTAACTAGAATCAATAGCTGGGTCTACTTGGTTCCGATTACTCCCTTCGAAAACAATTTTAAGGTTTGCTATAACTTGAGGCTTTAGAAAGAGAGAAAAGGACTAGTGGAGATGAATTAAATTTATACTATGAGATAAAATATGTACAGTATAGTAAGATAAATTAAGTATAAAAATGTTCATGGCAGGAAATCTGTACTATGAGATTTGATTGTGGTATTAATTTGTTTTATTGTTAGTAGAATTTAAAAAAGCGGTTACAAGTATCTTCAAGGATTATTAGAGATGGCAATGATCAACCCAAAGTAATGTTTCTCTCATGTTGCTTTTTAAAATTTGAAATAGCATAAACCTGGAGAAAGTAGAGTTGATCTTTGAACAGCACGAGACTTAGAGGTACTGATTATTCTCCCTGCAGTGACAATCTGCATATAGCTTTTAACTCCTCCCAGACATAATTACTAATAGTCTTCTGTTGACTAGAGCAGTGCTGAACATTGCCAATAACATAAACAATTGATTAACACAAATTCTGTAATTTGTATGTGCTATATACTACATTTCTACAATAGGTAAGATAAAGAAAAGAAAATATGATTAAGAACATCCTAAGAAAGAGAAAATATATTTTCTATTCATTAAGCAGAAGTGGATCATCATAAAGGTCTTTATCCTCATTGTCTTCACGTTGAGCAGATGGAGAAGGAGGAGGAAGAGGAGTGGCTGATCTTGCTGTCTCAAGAGTAGCAAAGGTTGGCTCAACCCCTGTGGCTCAAGTGGCTAGGGCTCCAGCCACATACACCTAAGGTTGCAGGTTCGAATCCAGCCCGGGCCCGGCAAACAACAATGATGGCTGCAACCAAAAAAAAACCAGCCAGGCACTGTAGCAGGCACCTGTGGTCCCAGCTATGTGGGAGGTGGAGGCAGGAGACTCATTTGAGCCCAGGAGTTGAAGGTTGCTGTGAGCTGTGATGCCATGGCACTCTACCCAGGGGGATAGCTTGAGGCTCTGTCTCAAAAAAAAAAAAAAAAAAAGAGTAGCAAATGTTGAAAGGGTGGAAGAAACAGAAGGTAGGCATGAGAGGCAGGCACTCTATGCAACTTTAACAGAAGTACATCATAAATTCTGACTGAATTTGTGCTTTTTCATCTCCCTAAAAATGTTTCTGAATGGCACCAACCTTGCTTTTACTGTTGCTTTAGTTTTAGTGCCTGTTTTACAGAAGGGTCTGTGTCATAAAGAAGTCAAAATTAGTTCTCTGTAATTTGAACCCTTTTTTTTCTTTAGTTGACATTGGTGACATTCTTTTTTTTTTTTTTAATTGGGTATTCACCGAGGGCACAAAGAAACAGGTTAAAATGATTGTATTTGTTAGGTAAAATCCTTCTTGGAATTGTGTCCTGCCCCTAAAAGGTGTGTCACACACCAAGACAATCCACACCCCTCCCTCCTTCCCTCTCTCAGCCTTCCCTTTCCCCCACCCGCCACCATGTACTAAGTCTTTAATTGTCCTCATATCAGTATGCTTCTCCATTCTTGTGATGCTTTACTAAGAATAATATGTTCCACTTCTATTCAGGATAATACAAAGGATATAAAGTTTCTATCTTTCATAACGGCTGAATAGTACTCCATAGTATACATATACCACAGCTTGTTAATCCATTCCTGGGTTAGTGAGCATTTAGGCTGTTTCCACATTTTGGCAATTGTAAATTGAGCTATGATAAAAAAAAAAAATACTTCCAGATTTCTAAAGACAATTTGTTTTCAGCTTCCTTCTACATCCTCTTCTTTGCACTGGCTAATTTTTGTTCTGTTAATTTCTCTGGTGTGCCGAATATTAATACCTAAATTTCTCTAAGATCCATACCTTGAAGTCTACCTTTTATTGCCATAGCCTTAGTGTCGTTCTTAATTTCCTCGACTGTCTCTGTTGTAAATCCTGTGAAGTCCTACACAACATCTGAACAGTTTTCTCCAGCAGCAATTTATTGTTTGGGGCTTGATGGCTTTCATGGCTTTTTCTATAACAATGATGGAAACTTCAGTGGCGTGAATCTTTCAGACTTTCTGGATGTTCTCTCTATAAAAGTTTCCTTCCATACCATAGATAATCCTTTTCATAGAGTATCAACCACATGTAATGAAATGTAAAGGTCCCCATAACCACACAATCAAAAGGCTGAATTAGAGGTGTCGTGTTTGGGGATAAGTGGACACTTGAACATCTTTAGTGGTGAATTCATGGGGTTCTCAATGGCTGGGGGCATTGTCCAATTGCAAAATAATTTTAAAAATCACTCTCTAACTGACAAGGTACTTCCTGAATTCAGAACATCAACAGAACCAATGTAGGAAAAAAAAAGTTTCCACCATGCAGGCCACCTTCCTTCTTGGGGTACAAACAAAAGACCAGCAGGTGGTGCTTATCTTTTCCCTTCACGGCTCAGGGGTTGGCAGCTTTTTTGATAAGTGCAATCCTGATTCTAAACCCAACTACATTTACACAGAGCAGTAGAATTATCCTATCCCTGTGTCACTTAAATCCTGGTGCTCACGTTCCTTCTTTATTAATAAAAGTCATTTGTGGCATTTTTCTCCCAGAAAAGGGTACTGTCAGCTGCATGAAAACCCTGTTCAGGCAGATATATTTCCTCCTCAGTGATTTTTCTTAAGTAGTTTTAGAACTTGTCTGCTACCTCTTGGCTGACAGAAGCTAATTCTTTCATCATCTTGCCTTTTTCTTTCTTTTTGAAAAGAAGAAAAGAATGTATTAATTCACCAGCTTTGAGGAGACTACCGGACTCCCATCTCAAAGTAACAGCATCCCACTTTGGGGCAGAAATACAGACTCTTTCAAGGTTTAGTGCTGATTAATCCATCTTTGGCTAAGTCGATCTCATGACCTCCACCCAGATTCTTTCTATCTCCAGCGGCACAAAGAACAAAGGACACTCTCCTGTCTCTCCCAAGCACAGGCCCAAGGTAGGTATGTAGGTTTTAGTTTTCAAAAAGGCTAAGAGAATTTTGAAGAGACAGGAAACATTTTTACCCCACTTTCGGACCATTTTCTCTGTGTCGATCTTACTCTTTCATACCTATGGGAGGAAGACTGATGTAGTCATCAACCTATTTCCTACTGAATTGGAGTGATCTTGTAGATGGAAGATCCCAATTATCAGATGAAAAGGGGCATAAAGAAAAACTATAACTCTGAAGACTGACAAAGTAAAATGGACTGTGGCCTGATATTTTTAAAAGTTAACATCCTCTTTCCAATATGATCAAGCTATCCTTGGCTGGCCTTAAATCCTCAGGCTTTAAATCCTTCACCGTCCTTGTGCTTTAACTTGGCAGATAATAAATTCACTTTCCCCAAATCACCTTAGATTCTATAGGTATGCCTTTCTTATAGCAATCCTGCACTCCCCCCAAAACACATACAAAATCATGCTGCATTTTCAATACAAGATAAAATGATATTTTGCAAAAAGTGCAAAGTTTTTGTGCCTCTTGTCATACCTGCAGTAGCAGTTCCACAAATTTCTTTTTCTTTTTTCATAATAGTCATTGTACTGGATTCATTTATCTTAAAATGAAGATGATCACAGCTGCAGGCCTCAATCTATGGTACATATCAAACAATTCAGCTTTTTCTTATAATATCATTACTTTTCTCTGCTTCTTGGGAACACTGCCAGTATCAATAGAGGAACTTTGCGTAGTGTTATTCAAGATTTACAGTATGGCACTAACATGTAGAAAAATATACAAGAACCATGAGAAATCACTTATTACTATAATAAACAATTTACTGGAGAGACAAACTGCTCCCACTGAGATGATTAGTGTCACTTGGCATTTTAAGAAGATACTCGTAACACTTGAGCTCAGCAAAATAGCAGCAGGAAACGGCTATGAGATTGTTAACAGTAGCACAGTATGTGCTACACGTAATAATTTTTTTATTTTCTCTTTTTTGCTACACTTAACTTTATGTAGTTACAATTAAATACTGTGTGTTTTTATTTTTCTCTCAACTGGAAATGGCAACATGTATACTCGGTGTTTGTGTGAGTAAATTTTAATAAGGTTTAAGTTTTTGTAATCACTTTATGACATTTTTATGGTAGTAAGTGATAATAAACTGGTATTTACACATAGTTTATGCATTTGTGACGCACCCAAGTTTTTTTTAGTTTCTTGATATTTCTATCCTATGTGATTTGTGTATATTTTTTCCAAATTTCCACAAACGTTCAAAAAACTTTTGGGTCTGTGCAGTTTAATCTATGCAGATAGTTTATACAGATAAACTATAGTTCTACTTATTTTACTGCGTTTGGCAAAATAGCAAGTATATGCCACAATCACTGACTTTCAGATATGGTCTGGAATGGTGGGTTTCTGATTTTATTATTAACATTCACTTTTATAAATCATTTTGAACCTAAAAGGACACTCAGAGATTAATTTCCATCCTATGTTAGAAATGAAATGTACTGAGAGATTCTTCCTGGGCTATAGCATTAAGTCTACACCAAGTAATTTGCCAGTTAGTCAAAATATCTTTAAAAAGAAATTCTTTAAAAATTTTTAAAAATAATTAACATTTTCCTCCCAAAATTTCTGCCCACCAGTGTAACCTATTAAGAATACAGACTTTTTATTGGGAGAGGTTAGTATTGATCCTGGCCAACAGTACTGTGTAAATTTGCTTGAAGAATTTTTAGATTTTCACCTTGCACTGTTATAAACAATTGAAAGAGCTATAGGGTTTTTGTTATTGTTTGCAGAGTTGGTGATGTATTTTTGGTATTGCTATAATCTAAAAAGTTGTACCTTCACATTATTTTGAAATAAGAAAAAAAAGCTGGTGGTGTAGAGTCAATTTCAGAACCAGTCCTGGTTCATATCGTGTCCCATTTATGTGACTTTGGACACATCACTTAACCTTTCTGAGCTTCCATTTCTTCCTTTGCAAAATGGGTATAAAACAGCTCCTCTGTGTACGTGATCACAAGCCACCTGTATTAAAGTGCTTTGGGTGTTGCAAGTGGGATGAATGTGTTAGGCTGATTATTGTTCTTACTGCAATGACTAAGTGGAAAACTGACCTAGAAAAAAAGGAACAGAACAAAAACTGAAGGAAAGGGGAGCCAGTGAGAGCAGGAAACATGATAGTTGTAGAACTTGAGGTCGAGTGGAAATGTCAAGGTCTTCACATGTGGGCTGGCTCACCTTTTGACCTGCCTCAGATCCTCAGTTGCTGAGACAGTGAGTAATGAAGTCTATTACTTTTTTCTTTTATTAAATCATAGCTGTGTACATTAATGCAATCATGGGATACAATGTGCTGGTTTTACACACAATCTGAAATGCTTTCATCAAACTGGTCAACATAGCCTTCATGGCATTTTCTTAGTTATTGTGTTAAGACGTTTATATTCTACACCTAGTAAATTTCACATGTACCCTTGTAAGGTGCACCATAGGTGTGGACCCACCAACTACTCTCCCTCCACCC